>JAXIVH010000647.1:0-23052 GCA_036785325.1 Urophycis tenuis
ACCTCCTCTTCGTCTTTTTGTCTGTCTCCCCCCCCCCCGACATCCCTGCCCATTCTTCCTCTCCAGCCCCTGGATGGGGGGGGGTCCCCCCCTGTGGACCCCGGTTGAGGAGGGTTGCAGGCTGTCAGTGGGGTTCAGAGCTGCTTCCCTTTACTGGGCTTGATGACTGGGAAGAGTCCTGGGGGAGGTGTTTTGTTGTGGGGGTTCAGTTTTGACACTTTGATTACCTGGATTGTTTTTAGAAGACCCATCCTTACGTTTTTCCTCGACCTCTCTCTCTCTCTCTCTCGTTCATCTGTCTCTCTCTCTGTCTCTGTTTCTCTGTGTCTCTTCTCCTGTGTCTCTCTCTGTCTCTCTGTGTCTCTCTCGTCTCTGTTGTCTCTCCTGTCTGTGTGTCTCTCTCCTTGTGTCTCTCTCTCTCTATCTCGCTCTCTCTGTGTTTCCCCCTGTGTCTTCCTGTCTGTCTCTCTCTCTCTCTCTCTCTCCCTCAGCTCTGAGCCTCCCCGTGTAACCAAAGACGTCATTTGTTTTCATGCCGGTGATTTCCCTGACGTGGTTCAGAGGCTACAGCTGGACCTTTATGAGCCTCCGCTGTCTCAGGTGACATTTAATCTCTCTCTCTCACACACAGACACACATACACACATACACACCCACGCAACTCCACTGTCATCCATGCTGTTCAAACAGCGCCAACAGGATATCGCAGTAGTAGTGTTAACATGATGTGGAGGACACGCAACTTGATCTGCTTTGGCGCACCTGCCACCTTGTGGCCGGCTGCTATACTGCAGAGTGGTGGCAAACGGTAAACATTAACACTGTGATCCAACGCGACTTGCTATCATGCCGTGTGTCTGAAAAGCAGCGTGAAAGAATGCATTCTTATATCAGCGACAAAATAACAGCGCTTTGTTCATCTATTGGTTCACCTGTCAAAGAGACTAGTCTGAGGCCACTCTGACTTCAGCCCGCTGATCTCTGCAAGTCCATGAAAACGGATCATAAATCCTCTCTGGTTTGTTCTGTCGTTTAGCAGTCGGTTAATCGGGCCGTCCCGTCACATTAGAGACGTCACGCCATTAGAGAAGAGAATACAGTCGTGCCGAGACATCCTTGTTACTGAGTTCTCCCTCTGGGATTAATGAGGCGTTGTTTTCTCTCTGAGAGTCGACTGCGTGGTGCTAGTTGCCCACCAGTTCCTCTGAAGTAGTTATTGTGGTAATTATACCAACCATACATACACCACGCACACATACACCACACACCACACACAGGCACACACGCACGCACACACACATACACACACACACACACACAGGCACGCATGCACACACACACACACACACACAGGACCACTGCTGCTCCCGGGGTCTGGAGGCGCTGTAGTTAAAAAGCGTCCCTCTGCGGGGGAAGGTTCTGGATGGGAGAGGGGTCGATGGCCACTGTGGAGGAGGCCAACAGAGCAGCGGCCTTCAACATCTATTCATGTAATCCCGAGATGGATATTCTAACTTAATTCCTTATTATTTCCTTGTCCTCCATATTTAAAAGAACTAATGATCCCTTATAACTCATCATATTCTCTTAGACATATGAACTCTCCTTTTTTCTTTGTTCCTAGAGTTTTGAAGGAGGTTGGTAAAAGGTCATTTAAATATAAAGCTCCATCAGACTGGAATGACCTCCCTCCTTCATTGCGTTCTATTACTTTTTTTCATTTTTTCATGACATCTGTACACTCACATCTCAAAACAAACTCTGCTCCTGTTTCTAATTTATTGTATTTATTTATTTTGGCTATTCTAAATATAATTCTGTAATGTTAGAGTTATGTGGGTAGGAGTTGTGTGTGGGAATGTGTGAGCAAGAAGTTTGTAATATTGTTTGTTTATGTATGTCTATTATGTTTTGTATTGTTATGTGTTTTTTGTATTTATCTGTCCAGGGTCCCCCTTGAAAACGAGATGGTCCATCTCAATGGGGTTACCCTAATAAATTCAATTCAAATTCAATTCAATTCCGGGTAGTTTTAATTTCTCAGTGCCCTTCTGGACCAGACAGTGCAGAGCGACAGGAGAGCAGGTTGGGGTACAGAGGGAATGGGGTGCAGTGTGACCACAGGTGGGGTATGATGCCCCAGTCTCCACAAGGTGTGCTGCCGACCACGGTTAGCGAGCTAGTGGGCGGAGCCACCGGGCCGACCCCAGAGATCAGATCAGTCATTGAATATCCATATTCCCCCCCTGGATACTAATTATTAACCCTGTGTTGTGTAGCGTCAGCAAATCTGAAACCTCTTGTCTTTATCTCTCACTCTCTCCCTCCTCTCTCCCTCTCCCTCCCCCCCTCTCTCTTGCTGTCTCCCCCTCTCGCACTCTCTCTCCCTCTCTCCCCCTCCCCCCCCCTCTCTCTTGCTCTGTCTCTCTCACTGTCTCTGTCTCCCTCTCCCCTTTCTCTCCCTCTTTCTCTCCCTCTCCCCCTCACCCCCCTCTCTCTTGCTCTGTCTCTCTCCCCCCTTTCTCTCTCCCTCCCCCTCTCCCTCTCTCACTTGCTCTGTCTCGCCCTCTCTCTCCCCCTTTTCTCTCTCGCCCTCTTCTTGCTCTCTCCCTGATTTCTTGCTCTCCCCCCCTTGCTCTCTCCCCCTGTTCTCTCCCCTCCTTGCTCTCTCCCCCTGTTCTCTCTCTCTCCCCCCCTCCCCAGTGCGTGCAGTGGGTGGACGACGCCAAGCTGAACCAGCTGCGGCGCGAGGGCATCCGCTACGCCCGCATCCGGCTGTGCCACGACGACGTCTACTTCATCCCGCGCAGCGTGGTGCACCAGTTCAAGACGGTGTCGGCCGTCAGCAGCCTGGCCTGGCACATCCGCCTCAAGCAGTATCACCGCGGCAACGGGGCGGAGGAGGAGGAGCAGGAGGTGGTGGAGGAGGAGGAGGAGGAGGTCGCCGCCGTGGAGGAGGAGGAGGAGGAGAAGAAGGAGGAGGAGGTGGAGGTCATCGCGAGGGTGGTGCGGGCGAGGTGTTCCCAGGTGAAGGTGGAGGAGGTTGAGGAGGAGAAGGGGAGAGAGCGGGGGAGGAGGAGAGCAGGACGTTGCCGCTGGTTAAGAAGGAGGAAGAGGAGGAGGAGGTTTGTGCTCCTGCCCCGCGGGCCTCTGGTCGGCAGAGGGCAGGAGAGGGAGAAGGAGGAGGAGAAAGCTCTCCTCTTCCTCCCCTGAAAAAATGGAGACCGAGCCCCTCCGCCTCCTCTCCTGTCAAGGACAGTTCTTCCCCGACTCCTCCCCCTTCCTCCTCCTCTCTCTCCACACCTCATCCGGACGCCAAAGGCAAAAGTGCACCACCATCACCATCGACACCACCACCATCGCCACCTCCTCCTCCACCAGGAGCAGCAGGAGCGTCAGGAGCAGCGTCGCCGCAGAACGTCCTCGTCGTCCGACGCCGACCCTGCGGGCGCCGCGCCGCAGCCCCCGCCCTCGCTCTCGGCCTCCTCCAAGTCCTTCCTCTCGTCGTCTCCCTCTCCTCCAAGCCCCGCCCCTCCTCCAAAGGGTCCGCCCCGCGGCCCCCCGCGAGCCGCCCGCCTCGGCTCGCGCTCTGACTCCGCCTTTTACCGCCCCCTCCCCTCTCCGGCCTCCCCCGCGGCCACGCGGCCCCGGGAGCACGCTCGCTCCTCCCCGCCCCCGCGCCGCGAGGCCTCTTCCTCTCCCCCCGCCGCCCCCGCGGAGACGCCGGCCCCTTCCTCCACGCAGGCTCCCCCACCTCCACACCCCCGCCTCCCTCTCGGAACCCACCAACGGGGAGACCGCTTTTTCCCGGAGGACGCCAAGTGCCGTCTCGGCGTCGGACTCGCGGACGCAGCCCCCGCCTCCGACGGCGGGGGCATGAGGGCGGCGCCCAGGCCGGCGCGCTTTGAGGCCGACGCCCACAACTCGCGGTTCGAGGCGGCGCGGTGCGCACCGCGGCGTCGGCGTGGGCCGCCGACGCCAGGACTCGGTCGCCGACGGAGACGCACGGGTCGTGCCGGCCCCCGGTCAGACCGCAGACCCCCGAGGACCCCCAGGGGCACGCCGCGGCGCAGGAGGCGCACCAGCGGAGGCACGCCCACCACGGGAAGCAGTACGCGCCGCAGCACTACCCGCCGCCGCACCCCTCCCAAGTGCCTCCGCCCCTGTTCTCCCCCCTGCAGAGGCACCCCCACTCCTCCACCACCGCCTCGTACTCCTCGCCGTACCCGCTGTGCTCGCCGTCCTACCCCGCCCAGACCCACGCCCCCAACCCCGCACAGCCCTTCTCCTACCTGGCCCAGAAGGCCTACCCGGCGCACGCCGGCCAGCTCCACCCCGAGGCCTACCAGCCCAACGCCGCCTACTACGCCGCGCAGCCGCACGCGCCCGGCTCCCCGCACATGAGCCAGCAGCACCCCCACCACCACCACCACCACCACCAGCAGCACCAGCAGCAGCAGCAGCAGCAGCACCACCACCACCACCTCCACCCCTTGGCCCCGCCCACCAGCACCCACAACCCCCAGTTCCAGTCGGGCCCCCACCTCTCCTCGGGGTACCCCTTACCGCCCCCCGCCGCAGCACGGCGAGGTGTACTACAGCCCCCGGCAGCACCCCCACCACTACCCAGCCCACCCCTTCCTCCCCCACCCCGGCCAGCCCCCCTCGCCCTACCAGACTCCCCCCAACCCCCCGCACGCCTCCTCCTACCAGGGCTTCGGGTCGACGCACCCGCCGGTGCCGCCTCCCCCCCACTCCCCGCACGCCTGCCACTTCCCCCACCCGTCCCCCCCGCCGGCCTCCTCTACTCCGCCGCCCCCGCCTCCTCCCCCGCCTCCCCCTCTCCCGCCTCCCCCCCTCTTGTACCCGCCCCCCTCCCCCCCTGCCGCCCGCGGCGCAGCCCGCTCTGCACGAGCCGGGCCGCAAACACATTTCGTAAAGACGCTTCGGCGCCGTCGGCCCGTTTCTGGTTTTATTTTGGCGTTCGTTGTACATATCGGTAGCGACCGCGTTTTGGTGCGGCGTCGCAGACGTTCTGTTGTTGTAAAGATTTTTTTGTACAAAAAAACGATGATTTAAGAAAGAGACGGATGTTAAAGCACTGTGTTTGTACAGACACTGTGTCATACTGGGATTGGACGTCGCCGCTGGACGCAATGGGCGGCCATCTTGGTTCCATTTGGAACCAAGATGGCCACCGCGTAGCTAAGGCCTGTGAGGGTTAGCAACAGGGCAGGCAGGTGTGGGTGGGTTTGGCTGCTCCAGCGTGTACAAACTTTGTTGTTCAACGCACTCAGGATAACTCCAGTATTTATTTATCTAGACCTTGTGTTTTTTGTATTCTTTGGAGCCATACAGACTGATTGGGAACAAAACCCTTAAGACTAACCTTATGATAATGGCCTCACAGAAGGACATTACAACGTTACCCGTTTGCAGCTATTAGTACATTTTTCACAGTATTTGACGTCTTTGACAGAATTTGTCCAGAATTTATATTTTCAATTAAGCTAAATGAACAGGGGGCCAATTTACTTGAGAGACTTGAGTCCTGATCAGTTTGTCAGACTCCAAATTATAAAAAGAAGAAGAAAGGAAATCTAGTTATCCGAGTTATCTTTTTTTTTTGGGGGGGGGGGGGGGGGGGCAGAGGCCAACGAGGTCAATCCAGTCCACACTGGATTTGTCTGGTCTGGACTGGAGTTGTTGTAGACCAGCCCCAGAGACCTTCAGGTTCAGGCTCGCTAGGAGGACTGGATTATTACTGTTTTTTTGTTTTGTTTAGCTCTTAACTTGCAGCTAGTTCTTCCATTTCTATGACGTCAGGTAGACTGTCCTTTGCTCTGTATATCGACATGGTGTTTTTATATTCACTGGACTCAAAATAGTATGCTCTTTGATATGTTGTTGGTGAAAAGAATATATTGCCCTATGATATTTAATCCCTCCAAAGTGGCTGACTCTTAATTGTCATGAACACCATGATTTTCCGGATATTGTATTTTAAGCAATAATCAATACATTGTAATATTTAAATTATTTCCTTTACAATATTGACATGCTGACAACATAAATTATTTTATTTGCACTTACATTAACGACGGAGGACGGTAATATTTAGAGCAGATTATTTTTGCTAACCAGGGGTTGCGTCTACTAATATAATTCCTGGGTTTAACCGGTTTGACAACATTTCTGATGAGTATCAAGACTGACTAGAGCACTAACTAACTAACTAACGAGATTGATAAAGTTCTCACACAAAGAGCTTGCCAAAAGCTCTTTTGTGAAAGGTGACTTTACCTCACTATTGATATGAGAATGCTTTTTAAGGGCACTTCCTAGTTCTTCCAATGCCAGCACTCTGATTGGTTCATTTTGGGATTCCATCATCTTTTACAATTACATATTTAAGACCAGTGGCTTTAGAAACGGTCCGTTGAAAACATGACAGAATTGGTGTTTGTGATTATACAGTGTTCTGCGGTGGCTATAAGGTAGGTCCCATTTTAAAAAACAAAAACAAAAAAACAAGATTTCTATTTCTTGTCGGTGTACAAGTTTTTGCACTTTTTCAATAATAAATCAAATGGTTTATAATTTTTTGGAATTGTCACAGCACTGTGATGGAAAACCCACAAACAATCCAATAAACCAGATTTTAGATAATTACGCTCCTTTCTGTAACGGTAACATTAAAACTCTGACCGTTGGGTATACTCTTTATGGCCACCGCTACATCCTTCTGTAAGTAGATCGTAGACATGTGGTCCTGGTCGTCACTGTTGTAGAACTCTAGGTGGTACATGTTGGAATAAATAATGTCCGAGTGGCTGATGTAGCTCAAAAACATTTCCCCTTGTACCGGCCTGCGACTGTGAGTGCAAAATGGCCTTGAGCCACACAGTGAATGGAGCCCTCTCCTTTAATGGCAGCGATTTTCGGTGAGGACACAGCCTGTGTTATTTCCTCTCCGCTAGGGAAATAAACTGCCGCCTTGTTGTGCGTTACGACGCAGAGGTCTTGTGACGCGGCGTCGTGGTGAAGGCAGGACGCACCGGTAAAATAATTCCTCCCGTCCGCATCATTTTTACCCCGAGCAGAAGAGCCCTGCAAAATAGTTTTGACCTTGAGAAATGAAGGGGGTCCGGGATTTCAATTGCCTTATCCGTCTAAAAGAAAACGTTCCCCGCAGCCTATTTGATTGTGGTTGAGCGCTGAATAATGAAAATAGCACCTGAGACTTTGCTGCTTGTAAAACGTGGCAGTGACTGACTGCCCTGCTGGGGTTTCCGACGGTCCGAGAGACCCGACGAAACTCTCCTGTATTTGTGTTCAGACAATTCGTTTAAAAGAAAATTATCTTCAGGGGCTTGCATTGTTTTTTTTTTCATAGAGTTTATTTATATAAACCTTTTTTTGGTTTGCATTTTCTTTTCTATTTTTTGTTCATGTGGTTTGTAACTGTCAGCACTGTAGTGTACATAATATTTTTTTGTAAACAGGAAAACTTAGTAGTGTGATTTCTACTTTAAATATATGAACCTAGTTAATAAAAGGTTCCAATATGGCTGTGTGTGTGTGTGTGTGTGTGTGTGTGTGTGTGTGTGTGTGTGTGTGTGTGTGTGTGTGTGTGTGTGTGTGTGTGTGTGTGTGTGTGTGTGTGTGTGTGTGTGTGTGTGTGTTTGGCGGGGGGACTGTAGGAAGACTCCTAACTTCAGTGTCTATGGCTAATAATACCTGCTTAATAATCCATTTGAGATCCAAAATTCGTAATGTGCTCCTTCTGTCGTCCAATAGAATCAGCACCCACGAGCTTATGTGTCCTCTGTGCGAGAGAAAGATGTTCCGCGGATTGTTCCAACTCGAACTTTTTCGCCGCTTATTTTTAGCGCGAAAAGCTCATTCTACTTGCGAGAATCTGAACGCCCACTCGGTGTTTATCCACGCAACCGTAAGGGGATCTCGGTTTCCACTCTTTGCAGTCACCCACGCTCGGCGCTCTGCCACAGCAGCACCGAGCAGAGGCTGCTCTGCTGTAGCCAAGATCACGCGCGAGCGCGCACACACACACACACACACACACACACACACACACACACACACACACACACACACACACCTCAATAGCAGCCTTATAATTCGAGGCTGGCAGGTTAAATTGACCTAGGCTTGCATCCCACATGTTCTCAGAACTGCCAGAGAAACTGGTTTGACCTTACAGAGAGAGGGATGGATGCAAGCACAGGGAGGGAGAGCCAGACATGCAAATACGGGGACTCAATAGACATGCTGGGGAAGGAGAGAGAGAGAGAGAGAGAGAGAGAGAGAGGAGAGAGAGAGAGAGAGAGAGAGAGAGAGAGAGAGAGAGAGAGAGAGAGAGAGAGAGAGAAAAAGCTACTTCCTGCACTGCGCCCACATGTCGCAGGAAGTGATGTGTCCCAGAGGAGAGTGAAAAGGCCAGATCAGACACTCACTCACACGCAAACTTAAACACTGCTC
The DNA here is from genome assembly GCA_036785325.1 of Urophycis tenuis. Taxonomy (NCBI): domain Eukaryota; kingdom Metazoa; phylum Chordata; class Actinopteri; order Gadiformes; family Phycidae; genus Urophycis; species Urophycis tenuis. Next base: position 8,503 of record JAXIVH010000647.1, read on the forward strand.
TCTGCACACTGGGGGGCTTTTAGAACACTTGACAGAAGCTTCTGCTAGTGCTTTCACTAACCACACACACCACACAAACTCTCTCACTCTTCTGGTGTGTTCACATGTTTAATAAGAATATTTCAACATAACCCATGTTTTAAATTCTCTGCATGCAATAATCGTCGTCAATAGTACTGACCTGTTCATTTGAATCTATTTGCCTGAGGTAAAGGTAAGTTATATTTCAAGTTTATTCTTCGGCCTTCATTAATACCGTTGGGCACTGGTTTAGTAAGTATGAGGATGCCCTAAGAAAGGGCATTTAAACTTTTTAACAATGGTATTTCAATGTGAATTCCCTTGAGAGGACAACTTCCCCTGGGTAATACATACAAACATGTGGTCTAACTCAACACTCACCGGCTGAGTCAACTCAGTAGTGAACATTTGCTCAATGAATACTCAACACCCACAGGAATTGGACTTACACGCTGTACTTTAATTTACACATGATCCGATTACACTGTGTCAAACTGTTGCTTCTTCTTCTGCGTTTACAAGTGACTTAATTCAATAAGTGCATTGAGCGTTAGTCACTCACCATTGCTGTGAGACACGATAAATTCACCTAAAAGGCTCATTTATATGCACCGGTACATTTTCTCGTGTTCGGACATTAGTGCAAGGACACGATAAACGGCTTATATATTAACAGCAGCTCAGAGTTCAACAATTACATAGCACAAGGTGGACCTAACACCTTGCTTGTAGTGCAAAGAGTATATTGAAATGATCGGGCTGGTTATTGGCCTACTTCAAGATGGACGATTCTCTTAATTATAAATAAAAACAAATATGTATATATAGTACGTACGAAAACAGTTCAGTTAGACCAGCTCATTTACACCATTTTCATATGTATCAAAATCGTACATCTTTCATCCAACAGCTAAAACAGTATCAATGCTTTTAGTACACTAGGCCCGTACACTAGGCCCTGGGGGGCCACCAAGTCCAAGATCCACATCACATGCAAGCTCCAGTACATCAGGAACCAAACTCGTGTGCCACATGTGCAGATCAGACCCACGCACCAGAGAGCTCAACACCTCACCCCGACACTTCAATCCCAGCGGCTGAACGCAGTGTTTGACGTGTGGACGTTCACACAGCGTCCGTTGGTACAGCAGATCATATTGACATGGAAAAGCTAAAATCTACATCATTGTGCAACGCTTCACAGTTGTCTTTTTAGGAGGAAATTCGTCTCCTAGAAGCTTCACTTATCGTCCGTCGATTCAACAAACCGGTTTGGAATATTTACTCATCAAACTGATTCGCAAAAAAAGCAGCTCACAGGGGCTGTGTCACTGAGGCGAGACCAAAACAACCCCTTAAATAGATTCATTTGCATGCTCCCCTGCCTCCTCGGGGACATAGCCCAGCACTCCTCCGTCCTCTCCTCCTGCTGCTTCTTCATGACAGGAAAACAAGACTGTCCAGACGTGTACCAGTCAGCATCCCCAATAAACAAAACGCTGCATCATCCGTTTGCGTTTGCCGTGCGTCTGCCGAAACAAATATCAATCTACACCACGAATACCATCGGCCCTCCCTCCCCCTCCCCCCCCTCCGGGTGAGTCGCCGTGACTCCCTCAGGCCTCCCTCCTCTCGGGGAAGATGTTGAGGCCCAGCTCCACCAGCGCCCCCAGCAGCATGGTCCACAGCGGGATGCAGACGAAGGTCAGCTTGATGTCGGCCAGCCGCTCCAGCTTGGCGCACAGGGTCAGGCAGAAGCCCAGCTTCAGCAGCATGGCCGTCAGGTACCAGGCGCGCAGCCGCAGGTCCGGCGAGCCGTTGCGCGGGTCGTAGCCGGGCTTGCAGCGGCCCGCCATCTTGACGGCCAGCATGATGATGAGGATGCCGTCGAAGACCCACACGGGGAGGAAGATGAGGAACCAATTCCACTGCACCTTGAGGGACAAAAAAGGAGATGAGGGATATTGAGTTCTTGGGTACAGCACGGTAAATCAAGAATGTTTTTTTTTTTAGATGAGATTAGATTAAACTTTATTGTCATTGTGCAGAGTACAGGGACAACGAAATGCAGTGCAATGTTGAATACAAACGTGCATTTTACATATATATAAACCGTCTATTGTAGTGTATGACGATGTATGACGTATGACGTTGAAATCGAAACCCGACGATTCGATATTGCAATGTAGATGAGAATCCATGCTCGTTTTCAGTGCCAGTGTTCATTAAGTCACTTTTGTCATGGTCAATTCACACAAAAAATGTTACGGACATAAAACCGTTTTGAAAACCGTACGTGAGGCTCATTCATCAAACCATTAAAGCACACCAACCTTCCCGTCCAGTTTAACCACCAGCATGATGAGGAAGACCAGGGTGAAGACCCAGGTGAGCAGCACCCTCTGGGCTAACGACATGGTTCCAGTCTGCAGGCAGATCCCGGGGAGACCAGGGAGAAAGACAGGCCGCCCTAGAGACAGCAGTCAAAACATGACCTATGATGCACAAACATGTCCTTCCCAACCAGAGCTAGCCACTACGGCCCATGATTAGTCACATACCTTCAGCTCTCAAAGCCCTCCAACACGTTTATGTTAATAGTTCGTCATCAGAAGACCTGGGAAGACACTTATGCGCAGCAACCATCAATGTTGTCACTGAACTAGTGCTCTTCCTATCGGGCATGCGCAGTAGCGAGCGGTTCGGTCACGTGAGGCGTGTCCGTACTGTTATTTTAGAATAAGAAAAACAATATAAATGTTGGTATATTGGCTTCATTTAGGTCGGTTATCGCTTGTAGATTGTTTTGCTGCGCTGAAATTACAGGTTATATTTGATGCCCACCATCTACATATGTATGACTATACTTGTATCTGCGTCATCGTATTAGCATTTAAGATTATTCTCATGCTCACTGAAAGGCTGTTGTCAAACAATGTTTTGCCAACCTTTTTCTATTTTTTATTTTTCAAGAAAATGCGTTTAATAAACTGAAAACCCGCGTTTACCGTAACGTCCAAATACAAACGCACCGCCCTTTGTCTTCCTGTTGTGTGTCCACTAGAGGTCAGAGACGTCTTTCGAACTTCCATTGCTCACCGGTTTTGTGAACGTTAATCACTCGCACCAAGTAACCCTTCGGCTTTACACGATCAATTCCGAAACTAAACCTGCACCACGCTCAGTTATCATCAAATACACAACGCGCCACGAACCACGGAATCGGCGACGCGAGCCTCCTTCGCAAAGAAAACCCTGCGCGTTTACACCCGTCTCCACGGTAATACGCCGAAGTTGTATACAGTGAGCTGCAAAAGGAAAAGGGCTCTCTTTCAAAATCAGCGATTAGACATTCAGAATGCATCCTACTCAAGCAACGGGTGCCGTGTCTTATACGCGGCCAGTGTAAACTACCTTGACGCCCGTACACTCGTAACCTACCGAGACCGTTTGGAGACGTCCCCCCCTGCAGCCAGCGAGGTAAGCCGTCCGCGGACCTTCACTGCCGACAATACATTTCATTTTTTAAGGGGATAGCGGTTTTTTTTTTCCTTCGGGGTCTTTGTGCTTGCATGGTAGCAGGGCTAACCTAGCTTTGGGCTAGCAGTGAGACTGTCTGTGCGTAAAGTGCACTAGTTTGGTGTCCTACCGCTGGCGAGATCGCTCCTAGATGACCGAATTTCAAATGTGTATGTTGTACTTGAGAGGTTTGGGAAATGGTTGAGTGGAGAACTGCAGGTCATTGTTCTATTCGGTTCCCTTTTGTAGATCCGATGTGTGGCTCATATTGTCGAGTTAGCAGATGTATAGAGCTGTCTGCGTCAACGTTGGCATGGAGAGGGGGCAGTCATCACGTCTGGGTGGGATATCTTGTTCGGATTAACAACCAGAGGGTTGCCAGCCAACATACCCCAGATGCATGTATGTGCGACCCAAGAAAAGCGCTTTGTCATAATTTACCTCACCCCCCCCCCCCCCCCGCCATCAGCACCATTATTTCACCTGACCACCTCACCGATGGATGTTTATTTAATGTGTTCTTAGTCTTGTAACCTCACTGGACCGCAGTGCTCCAACAATGGGGCCGCTGTGCGTGTGTTTACCCCGGCGTTCGGCGTTAACGCGTGAGTAACGCCACACTCGTAGTGCAACGCCAGAAGTGGATGACATGATGGTGGTGTTATTCGGTTGGTTGGGTTGTTTTTGGTCGAATGCAGAAAGGGGGTGGAGGGAGTGGGGGAGATAGTGTGTGGGGGGCAGGACGTGTTGCTTACTACCTCACATGATGAAATGACCGTGTAACCCAAAAAATTGCACTGGATTTGAAATGGGTCCCATAAATGTGTATTCGGCCATTCACAAAGTGTGGCAAAGAGCCTATGTGAAATAAATTCATACAATGTGCAATGCGTCCTGGATACAAACTGAATGGCATTTCACAAGATTCCACACGTTTTGCGCGTGTTTAGTTTTGTTGTTACATGCGGTTAATCCCAGTTTAACAACGCCCGATTTCCATGTTATTATAAGTAAATAATTGGCTTCACTCTATACACACACACACACACACACACACACACACACACACACACACAGGCTCCCTTCTGTGTTGGAGCGAGCTGCTCACTTTCTAAGAAGCATTGCCTTGTAAAAGTAGACTGAATAATCCTGAAATAGCTTTCATGGACTGTGACTTCAGTGTCCTGTGAATACCGCCTGCAACATGTCTGTGAAATCTGTGTCATCTACAGGGCCACCTATATTTTCCCATAGTGTTGACATACAAAGACAGACAGACTATTTTTAGCACAAAAGCCCATTTAGAAACCCGCTCAGATATCACGATGCACAAAAATCATATTGGCGAGTCGCTACCTTGAATAATCTCACTTTGGTCAGAGCTGGGCTGCTACACTTTTATTTTGAAAAGTGGCAGAAGTGTGACATTGTGTTTGCTGGGCCGTAACCCAGACCAGACATCCTGTCGGTGGGTTTCAACATGCTACAGTAAGACCCCCACGTCATTGCAGAAGCCGGTGACCACAAAAGTGCTGATGTTGTGGTCTTTTTTCCAAGGAACTGTATTCAGTGTTGTCGTGTCTTGCCTCTTGAGCGATCTCGCGTACGTATGTAAATAAATACTATTTACATCTGATCATTTATTGTGTGTGCGCTGTTATCCCGGGCAACCTGCAGTGAATTAATTTACATTAGAAGTGCAGGCGCCATGACCTCAACACCACGGTGTCTACCCCCTGGTCACCCGTTTTCCTGGGGCTGATATGGGACTTTTATTGTGTTAAAAGTTGCCAATCTACATTTCCACATCACCCGGCTCTATACAGGCTCACAGCAACCGGCCAGCGGGCAACTTGAGACGTGAGGCATCTTGGCTCCACTGGTTTGCATACGCGGTGCGTGTGTGTGCGTGTGTGCGTGTGTGTGTGTGTGTGTGTGTGTGTGTGTGTGTGTGGATCTGTGCGTCTCAGCCAGCCGCAATTTCCACTGTCTAGTGTCTACGAATCCAGACTGCTAACGAGACACGGCTGTATCCTAGACTAGTGTCTCAATTGATTGCCCCCTTGTTTCCCCTTTGAGTTTCTCTGTCTCTCTCTGTCTCTTGTTGTGTGCACCGTCTTGCCGCTGTCTTCCTCAGACAAGGGGCCGACTGTGTGCTCTGTGTGCTGCTGCGCTGAAGACGGCGACCGCGTCATCACCAACTGCCAGAGAGTGTGGATGGGCCGACGGCGACTGATTCACACTCGACCGGAATCATGTCAACGTGCGCACGGCGCGCTGTGTGTGTGTGCAGCTGACACCCTCCCCCACCCCCCCTTCCCCTACCCTCCCCCCGGGGGGAGGATTGTCAATCAGTAGGCTTTACCTAAGAAATCAATAGGCTTTACCTGTCTTTACCTAACAATCAGTAGGCTCTACCTGTCTTTACCTAACAAAACGCATCTTGACTCTTCTGGTCCCTCTGTTTTGTTTTCCAAATGTCGAGCTTTGGCCCTAATTTGGCTGTGTTCGGTCCAACAGCACAGCACAGCCCGTGTGTGTGTGTGTGTGCGTGTGCGTGTGCGTGTTGCCCTTTGTTAGTTATTCTGCTGTGGCCGACAGAGCCCACTGTGGCCTGTGATGGTGGACAACAGGCCGCTGTTTACATTGAAGCGGCGATGCCCCCGCTGACATCATTAGCACAAAAGTGTCAACCGCACGTCCAGGAATAATTGAACGCAAAGAGCAAACGGGACTCGGAGGCCAATTACAGTTGTTGTGTGTAAACATGCGCAGTGTCTCCCCCGGGCGCAGTTGGCTCGTACAGTGCTGTCCTACCGTGGGAGGTGGGGGGTGTAACGTTGTCGCTTATTTCCCATAAAGTCTGTCAACTGTCAACCGATGCGGTTATCGCAAATTTGCCTGCTCGCCAGCAAGTGGGCCTGCTCATGCGTGGTGCGGTGGTTTTGTCGTCATGGAGATGAGGTCGGAGATGCATGACATCAGGGGGGGCGGGGGGGGGGGGGGGGGTTTGATATTGCACGTTTTTGTATGTGTTCATCACGACAACCAGCGTGGCCATCCGCCACAGTGCCTGGGGCCTCTGTGTCACAGACGGAGCTTCAGAGTGTCGAACCTAACAGGAACTAAATACTTATCTCTCAACTTTTTTTTTTCACCTCAACTTTTTTTTTTCACCTCAACTTTTTTTTTTTCATGAGCACCATTTTTTTTTTGGTGCTGCACACACACACACACAAACACTCACACACGCACACACGCACGCGTGACCCGGCTCTGCTGGGCACTCGACTCCCTCCCTCATAAAATATAGAGAGGGCGGTGAGATGAGACGCGGGGCTCACGGGCTAGCTAGGGTTACGCGTCACGCGCCCGCTGCCCCGCAGGCTCACCGGGAAAGGGTGCGTGTGCATTTCACTGCGTCGTGTCGTCACGTGGAACGGCCCCCTGTGTGTTTGTCGTTTCTTTTTGTGTGTGTGTGTGTGTGTGTTTTGTAGTTTGTCTGTACGTTTCATCCGTTGCAATTAATTGGAGAAAAATTGCCCGATCCCTCGGTGAGATTTTTAATTTGATTGCCTTACGCCTTGCCTTGCAAATGGGCACTAAATTAGATTGTGGGGCGAAGACTTGCACGATCCATTGTGTTACACACACACACACACACACACACACACACACACACACCTGCCATTCCCATGCTCCATGCTATGTTCTATATACATTCAGTCTCTCATTTCTGCTGACTGGTTGGGTGCTCCGACGTACGCACACCACAACAACGCAGACCAGTACTGTGAGAACACTGAGCGCTTCTGTCTTCACTTCAGCTCCGAGTGCCACTTTAGAAACTAATATCAGCCAGCTTTAAAGAAGCGGTCGCTGGGAGCGTGGTCCGCTTCGCCGAAATAAACGCCCATGTGTGCGATCCGAAAGCGGGGTCAGTAGTGCGTTCTTTTAATAGACGGGACATGACTTGCTTCGAAAGCGCTACGGGGCGCAAATCCTCTTTGACGTCCACGGGTACCCACACGGAGAAGTCCGCCCTCGGTGTCAACCAACCGTCGGCGCAAATATTTACAGGAAACCCGCCTGGGGCTCGTCTGCCGGGAGTAGTTTCACCCCCCTGGTGGGTTTCCATCGGCCGCCCGCCCCGCCACCGAGGGTCTGGTCTGTCCAGCTGTAACCCCCGGTCACGTTCTTCTGAACCCGGTAGTTTTCATGCAACGGATGGGGGCTTTCTTGCCCGTGGAAAAATAAAAGCCAAATGATGAGATTGTGTGTGTGTGTGTGTGTGTGTGTGTGTGTGTGTGTGTGTGTGTGTGTGTGTGTGTGTGTGTGTGTGTGTGTGTGTGTGTGTGTGTGTGTGTGTGTGTGCGCACGTACGTTCCTGGCAGACGTCGACAGTGTGAGGGGAAAATGACTGAATGGGCGGCAGCCGAGTTGGGTGTTTTGTCTTCTATGTGGTTTGGTGATTATTCAGAAGTTAAGTGGCATTTTATTCTCCCTTGGTATGGGGTTACTACTTCTTCTTTGGTTAGTATCTTGTACAATGCCTTTCTGTTCTCTATTTCTCTCACATTTTCTCACACATTTCTCTTTCTCTCTTTGTATCTCTCTCTACTTCTCTCCCTCTAAATGGGGTCAGTTCTTCCTTCGACGGACCACCAGGCTGAGGTCGTACCAGGATATGGGTTAAGGGCGTCTATTCTGGCTCTGGCTGTGTGAGAGTGTGTGTGTGTGTGTGTGTGTGTGTGTGGTGTATTGATGCCACACATCTCCTGACTGGTAGTTAGGCCTACGGCGTCATGGTGTTATTTGATTTTAAAGACTTGACGCAAACACTGAGGTGTGTGAATCTGTGTGTCTGTGTGTGTGTGTGTGTGTGTGTGTCTGCGTGTGCGTGTGCGTGTGTGTGTGTTGGCTAGGCTGGTCAGGTTGCTAACGGTCTGTTTTTTTTTTTTTTTACGCGTAAAAATAAACCGCATAAAAACATGTTTGTTCTTTTGCAAACACTCGTACGTCTGTTCCTCTGTGTGTGTGAGGCTGACGTGGCTGGCATTGAATTTTTTGTTTTTTTTCCCAGTGCCACTTTCCATAGAAACCACAACGTCAAATGACCCACCATCGACCGTGTAATCTCGCCGTTTACCGAACTTGGTTGGGAATATGTGTGTGCGTGTGTGTGTTTTTTTGTCGACTCGGGGTAACACGCAGGGTTTCGCGTCTTTAAATAGGCAGGATTTGGCGGTGATTACCGCGTCAGGGCCGCGTCGCCCTGCGTTTGACGGGGATTACAGAGTGTCCGTCAGCCGAGGGCTTTAAGAGGAGAGGACCGTCAACCACGGCTCCGCGGTTGACGTTTAATCTGGTTACCGGGGGAACTCTGGGCTGTTGTTTGAGGTTCTTTATTTTTTTTTTTTTTTTTTTTTTCGTCCCGACATGCGTTTCTGTTTTTGTGTTGTGCAGACGCAGTCGGCCTGTTATTGTCTGGTTCCTGCATTTCGCGTCAGCTGGTCGTCAGTCCTGAGGCTGCTTTTAACGAGGGAGCGCCTATTAGCAGGAAGAATGAATCACGTTCATGTCAGTAACATAAACTCTATAATCCTGACAGTTGATTAAGTAGAATTGGACCCCGAGTTCCCAAAATCCCTCCCCAAAAAGCATTTATGGCTGACTGTAATATTGATAGTCATAGTTCATAGAAAGTACACAACAGTACACAGTAAGTCGACATGAGAATGTTTTTTCCCCTTTCTGAGACGTTGGCCCAGAGTTGTGGCAGAGAGCTGGTGAACGTGTGGTAGTCTAGTGCCTGGCAGAAATATTTTGCAGCCCAGTAGAGAAGGTTCTGCTGAAGTCTGACTGACAGCAACACTACAGCATCAAAGGAAATTGAGTTGCAGCAGCTCTCAGACACGCACTCAGACTGGGTTCTTATGGCAGCGGCCTGGGTTCGACTCCAGCCCTCCCCCCTGTACCCTCCTGTCTCAATCTAACTGTAGCTGACAAAATGAAGCAGAAAAATGCCTCAAAAAAACTTACTTATTCAGGTTTGGTGATTTGGCGATGGTTCTTGGTAAGTAAAGGGTAAAGGGGCATTTAGCAGACGCTTTTGTCCAAAGCGACTTACAATCAGTACAGTTGTGGGGTTCGACATGTGGACAGTTGGAGGAGGAGGGGGATCAAGGGGATCAAACCGCCGACCCTACGGTGAGTGGACGACCCGCTCTGTCCACCCGCTCTACCCACTGAGCTACTGCCGCTGGTGATCCACCAAAACACAACAAACACAAACATGGTGTTTGTGTGTGTGTGCGTCTGTGGCTCGCCCAGGTGCTCGGTCAGCATGAGGGCAGACAGGAAGAGGCGGGACAGAGGAGCACCCGGGGGCTGCACGGCCAGGAAGTGGAAAAAGATGATTTTAATCGGCAGGCATGAGCGGCAAGCGCCCCGCTGTCCCGTGACAACGCCCCCCCCCCCCCCCCCCCCCCCCCCTCCCCCTGGGGTACTCTAGGCTTTGCGTGCGCTGGCGTACTGAAGGAGGCCGGGGACATGCGGCCCCTGATAACGTGCACTTTAGCAGGACCTGGTGTTTTTACTGTGGACACCCCCGTCACACAAGAGACGCACGCTCTCTGGCTGTGTTTACTTTCAGTGTGCGCAGAAATGTAGACACGCACGCACACGCACGCACGGCACGCACGGCAAGGGCTTCAAATAGAAAGTCTGTAACCGCACTGGGATGGATATTGTGTCTGGGTCGCTTGAGAACGAGGACACTGTCACTCACTTTGCACGGAGCCAGGAAACACACAGCCACTTCTCTCAAGGGGTGGACACAGCGTTGGTACACACACACACACACACACACACACACACACACACACACACACACACACACACACACACACACACACACACACCCTGTTTGTTCTGTTTGTTTGTGTGTGTGTGTGTGTAATGACAGAGAAATAGGCTTTTGCCCAATGCGGTGTAACCAGGTACACACACACACACACACACACACACACACACACACACACACACACACACACACACACACAATATTGCGAGGTGTTGAATTGGGTCATTGGATAGCACTGAGGACAAACAAAATGTCAATGTAAACATTGTCCAAAATGGGGCCAATTCAAGAAGAATCAAGCAGTCCTGTTGGGAGACAGCCTGGCATCCCATTGGACAGCTCAGATAAAAATCGATGTATCATTCACTGGGGGAAAAGGAGATATGGAAACTGTATAACTAATGTTTCATCACTGGAAACTAAGTAACATGAGCAGCAGAGACAGTCCTCCTGGATGTGATAATCATGGAGGAAAAGGGTCAAACCCGAGCCTGTTTGACCTTTTTGAAGTTTTTATAGACCTGAAGGGCACACCCCTAAAATGTTGCGGCCGGGGGTCTGTTTTGGTGCGTGCGTGCGTGCGTTTGCGTGTGTGCGTGCGCGTGTGCCTGCGTGGTGGCTAGCAGGCCGCCCACTGAGACAGTCTGTCCCGTGTGGCTGTCCCTGGTCTCCGTCCAAGCTGGCGGTCGTGTGTTCCGCCGGGATGAGGGGGAGGAGAGGAGGGGCTGAGTGAGAGGCAGGTGACTGCAGGCTGAAGCGGTGATGGAACAGGACACGGACACGGGGCGGTGACTTGAATGAGCAAATGTTTTGCACCCGGGTACGGTGGTCTGGTGATGATCTCGTCCATTTTTGCATCCAGATTCAGACAGTCTGGCGTGTGTGTGTGTGTGTGTGTGTGTGTGTGTGTGTGTGTGTGTGTGTGTGTGTGTGTGTGTGTGTGTGTGTGTGTGTGTGTGTGTGTGTGTGTGTGTGTGTGTGTGTGTGTGTGTGTGTGTGTGTGTGTGCATGCATGAAAAGCATGTCTCACAAGCTGGGCATCCTGGGGAAGGTGGGTCACCGTGGGCCAATTACTGCCGGCCAGGATAAGCCCCTCCCCTTTCTCTCTCTCCCTGCGCCGCCATTTGACGCTCGCACCTGCCTGTCAGTTAGTGTCTATATAAACCCCTCTGCACTCCTCCCTCGTGTTTACACTGTCACTCACCCTACTCTCTCTCTCTCTCTCTCCCGCCCGCCTCCCTCCCTCTCCCTCTCTCTCTCTCTCTCTCTCTCTCTCTCTGTGTCCAGTCTAAGATGCCCTAGTCGGGGAGTAGTGACCTGTAAATGGCGTCCAAAGTGAAAGATGCTGTGGTGTGGTACCAGAAGAAGGTAAGGAGTCCTCCATCACTTACACTCACACATGTTTATTTTTTTGTTGCAACTTCCCAAAGACGGATATGTATTTTTGCGACGGTTGTCTTCAGAAGTGTCTTGTGTTCGTCCCGGTTGCCTACGGGCCCCGGTGTTGGTGGGTCTGCTGGGTGGGCCCCAGGAGACTTCCTCGGTTCTGGTCCAGGGCAGAGCGGTGAAGCACAGCGGTGTTGATTACAGTACCATCGGTGATCGGCAAACAGAATGCTGGGTTCCTTTACAGTGTTTGAGTGTTTTTTTTTTAAAACCATCGTTCCTAGAGATGTTCTAGAGATGTCCTAGAGATGTTCGGCTGGGCTCCCGAGGTCGTTGGAGGCTCAGTGACCGTGGCGTGTTGTTTTGAGGGGAAAGTCCTTTTTAAACGTGACCGAGCACACGGGCCAGCAGACTCCGTACGCCTCGTTATTGGTGCAGCTCTGCTGCAGAGGACGTGTGTAAGGAGATCGGCGTATGTCAAGTAATGAACAGGAATGAACGGAATGAACGGGTGAAACTGACCGAGTACCAAACGAAGGTCAGAGCGTTTTCCAAAGAAAATGTTTTCTGCCTGAACACGGCGGCGTTAACTTAACAGGCGTTGGGAAACAGTGAATCACAGCGCAAAGACGAAACACTGAAAATCTGCACAAGACCGAACAAGAGCTCCGGGCCGGCAGAGACGCTCTGAGGTTCATGGGGGGGCTGAGTGGCGGGGGGGGGAATCATTCAAGGCCGGCGTTGTGCTGGTGATACGTGAGATAAGACCGGAGCGCGTGCCGCCCGATCACTTACAGCGCCTCGCGGGGACCGTGGCTCGGCGGGGGAGGGTCCAGGCAGGGGGTCTGGGGGAGGGTCCGGGGTGGCATGGGGGAGGTGGGGCCCCGGGGTCGGAACAGGCTGAAGGTTGGGGAGGTTGCGGGGTGTAGGGTGGAGGGTGGAGGTTGCTGGGTGTAGGGTGTCCGCGTGTCCACGGTCTCGGATATCAGATCCCTGTTGGACTTAAGCAGAGGTACCCCACCCCCACCCCACCCCCACACACGCCTCTCATCTTACCCACCCTCCTGCCTGTCGTTCTGTATAGCGGCCGACCCGTCTGGCTGTATAGAGGGCTACCTGTCTGTGTGTGTATAGCGGGCTACCGGTCTGTGTGTATAGCGGGCTATCTGTCTGTCTGTATAGCGGGTTACCTGTGTCTGTCTGTCTGTATAGATGGCTACCTGTCTGTATAGCGGGTTGCCTGTCTGTCTCAATAGCAGGCTACCTGTCTGTCTGTCTAGCTGTCTACCTGTCTGGCTACCTGTCTGTATGGGGAGGTACCTACCTGTCTGTCTGTAAAGCAGACTAAATGACTAGCATATCAAATATGATGTAAATTGCATGGCTGCATCATATGCAATGTATTTCTTGCGTCAAGTAAACACATCAAACAATTTGTTCGATGAAAACTTGTGAAAGTGTATTTGGCGGTTTACCAGAGAATTCAAACAAAGGCTTGTGACCGGACATCATTATAGATACAATCACCCACAGCCTCAGCTTGTTGGTCTGTGTTCGCCGGCTTCGCTTTTGCGTCGTTTCCCTGTAGAATCGAACCTGCGACACACACACAAACGCACGTTCCTTTCTGACCTTCAGATACGGTTGTTTACTCCGGGGGGGGGGGGGGTGAGTCACTATGTTATTCCACCCCCCCCCGCCCCCCGATAACGTCTGCTCCTCCCATGTCCTGGACCATCTCGGCCCCCTGGAGCCCCTGGAGCCCCCTGGGGCCCATGCCGTTCCTGGGCGGGGTAGCGAGGCAGTAAAGGCCCTGCCCCCGGGGTCGGGGGTGGGGTTGGGCCACACGGCATGCTTCAAAGTGCAGGAGAGGTCTGTGGATGGGACCAGTCTAGCCACAATGACTCCTCAGGACCTGGATGGGGAGGGCTATTTTTAGGCCCTGCTGTGACTGTAAATATGCACGGTATGACGGTGTGGGCCGCTGGCAGGGTGTACCAGGCCCGGCAATGCAAGCGAGCGAGTTGAGGGTTTTTGTGTCGATTAGCGGCGCTGGTCGTCTGGCTGGTTTGCAAATTGGCCTGAAGAAGAAGGAAGGAGGATGCTGAATTGGAACAGTGGAACTTGAAACATATCTGGGATTAGTGAACACGCACGCACACACGCACGCACGTTGAAATTCCTGCTCTGGTAAACACGCGTGACTTCCTGCTTCGCACAAGAGACCCTCGCTTGTCTGTGAGGAGCCTCTTCAGTAGGCTACTCACTGATCTTTCCATCACACTCACACTCACACACTCACGCTCACACACACATGTCTGGGCAGGTCACAGCCGGCGATGGAGGAGGAAGAGGGGGGGGGGGGGGGGGGGGGGAGGGGTTGCCGTGGTTACCCGGGGGTGGCGAGGGGGTGAGGCTGTCACGATCAGCTGCTGGCGTGGCCGCCCCCGACCGTTTAACTCTTCCCTGGTCGTTCGGGTCGACAGCCTCTCTGAGCCTCCCCTGCTTCTGAATCCTAAGCGCAGCCTTTGTTGCTGTTAATTTGCCCGTGTGATGCCTTATTATCAAGGGGCTGACTCACCTCTTAAGCAGGCATCACTCAGACATCCTGGAAACGCTTCTCTGGCGTGTCTGTGTCTGTCTGTCTGTCTGTGTGTCTGTCTGTCTGTCTGTCTGTCTGTCTGCGTGGCAACCACACCTCGGTCACCGATGAGGTCATAGCCAGGTACGGCCGGGTGGCGGTAGGGTTTTCCATGGTT
>JAXIVH010000647.1:23252-55752 GCA_036785325.1 Urophycis tenuis
CTTATTCCCATTTAATTTGACAAAACAGTCCCTTTGAAATTTAAAATAAATTGTGTATCCGGCTTCCCATCAAGCAGAAAATCCTCCTCACGCAAATCCAGATGTGAATCATTTTAATTTGGTTTGACGTTTCCCTCATGCTTCTCGAGACTAGTCGGTAATTACAACTCCTCGGCTGAGACACAAATTCTGCTGGAAACAGCCGTGCTGGTTCTGTGCAGTGTGCAGACCTCCGATGCATTGTGGGTAACGTAGGAGCAGAGGGAGGCCGCGGCTCATTCGCCTGGTGGGTCAGCTGAACGGTCTACTCGTTATCCGTCAGCAAAAGCTTATCCCGTTATGTCTTGTAGGTGAAGCCCACCTTGACTCCCCTGCTCTTTATTATCAGGCGTAAAGTCGAGCTAGTCATTAGCCTTCATTGTATTATTAGTGTTCACTGTATTATTAATGTTCATTGTATTATTATTGTTCATTGTATTAAGGCTCATGCTGTCGCTTCTCATGGCGTCCAATCGCCACGCCGGCAGCATTCAGAACCATAAAGCCAGAGCCGCCCATTCGTGTGTGTTCCTCCATTTTGTCCCGTTGCTGAACGCCGGCCCGGTCACGCGCTCATCATGTCCGCCTCTCACGCCAGAGAATCCCCCCCCCCACACACTGAGACACCACGTTAACCTCTGTATGTTTTTTATCTTATTCTGTCCTGCTGCCTCTCATCTCTTCCTTTACTCGACTCCTTTCCTCCCGCCCTCCCTTTGTTTGTGTTTATGTTTGACTCCTCGTCTCATTTCGCTCTCCTCCCTCTTCTTCCTCTCTCTTCCTCCATCCTGCCCTTCCTTCCTCACCCCCCCTCCTCTTCTTCACTCTCCACATCCTGCCCTTCCTTCCTCCCCCCTCCTCTTCCTCACTCTCCACATCCTGCCCTTCCTTCCTCACCCCCCCCTTCTCTTCCTCACTCTCCCCATCCTGCCCTTCCTTCCTCACCCCCCCTCCTCTTCCTCACTCTCCCCATCCTGCCCTTCCTTCCTCACCCCCCCCCCCCCCCCCCCCCCCCCCCTCCTTTCCTCACTCTCCCCATCCTGCCCTTCCCCGCCCCTCCCCCCTCCTCTTCCTCCCCCCCTCCTCTTCCTCCCCCAGGTCCAAGAAGTCCAAGATGTCCATCGATAAGTCCACGGAGACGGACAACGGCTACGTGTCGCTGGACGGCCGGGTGACCAACCGCAGCAGCGAGGAGGGGGCTGCAGCTGCACGAGCCGCGCTGCGATTCGCTGCCGCGCACCGAGGAGGTGTGCTGGGGCGCCGCCCACGCCCCGCCCCCCTGCACACGCCCCCCGGGGCGCCGGGATGATGCTGGCGGGAGGGGCCAAGGTAAAGGACACACACGCACACACACGCACGCACGCACACGTACACACACACACATGCACACATGCACATACACAAATACACACACACATACATACATATGCGCACACACATATACACAAATACACACACACATGCATGCACATGCATACATACGTACAATGCATACACACACACACACACACACGCCTATAAATACCAGGGATCTGGGGTGTGTTCACAAACACAAATGTATTGTGTGTGTGTGTGCGTGTGTGTGTGTGTGTGTGTGTGCGTGTGTGTGTGTGCGTGTGTGTGTGTGTGTGTGCGTGTGTGTGTGTGTGTGTGTGCGTGTGCGTGTGTGTGTGTACGTGTGCTGCAGGAGCCGGCGTCTGACGAGGCATCCAGCGAGGAGGACCCCGAGGCGTCCTACAGCGCCCTCCGCAGGGGGGTGGAGAGGAAGACCAGTGACTGCACCCTGCGCAACCGCAAGTCCTCCCACCACTACAAGAAGCACTACCCAGTGGAGGTACACACACACACACACACACACACACACACACACCACTACAAGAAGCACTACCCAGTAGAGGTACACACACACACACACACACACACACACAACACACACACCACTACAAGAAGCACTACCCAGTGGAGGTACACACACACACACACACACACACACACACACACAGTAGAGGTACACACACACGCTTGATTTATTTTCTATTTATTTGTGCTTTATTCAGTTTTACTCAATCCATCTCTCTGTCCCTCCCCCGTCTCCCTCCCCTGTCTCCCTCCCCCGTCTCCCTCCCCCGTCTCCCTCCCCCAGGAGGTGCCCAAGTCCGGGACCAGCTCCAGCTCCAGGTGCTCCAGCCTGAGGACCCAGGACTCTGAGAGCGCGCGTCACGAGTCGGAGACGGAGGACGTGCTGTGGGAGGACTTCCTGCACTGTGCCGAGTGCCGCTCGTCCTGCACCTCCGAGACAGGTCGGTAGTACCTAGCGTAGCCTAGCGTAGCGCTACACATCCCAGTGTAGCTCTAGCACAACACAGCCTAGTGTAGCCTAGCATAGCCCAGCGTAGCACAACACAGCATAGCATAGTGTAACGCAGCCTAGCGTGTCTCTAGCACAACACAGCCTAGCATAGCCTAGCGTAGCCTAGCATAGCGCTGCATATCCTAGTGTAGCACAACACAGCCTAGCCTCGAACCACCCACTCACAGAAAATGGCGACCAGGCAATGCGGCGTGTGTTTTTGAAATGGCCGTGTTAACATTGCGTGTGTGTTGTCCCGCTCCACAGAGGGCGAGGGGGGCAGTGTGGCCGTCCCCCCCGCCAAGAAGGAGTACCGGGACGACCCCTTCCACCAGGTGGGTCTCGCCGCGCTACGCTCACGTCATCGTTCCTGTGCGTGTTCACATTACCGTGTGGACTCATGGGTTGTTGTCTTCTAAAATACATGCATTCTGTGCACCAATGCATTTACCTGATGTGTGTGTGTGTGTGCGTGTGCGTGTGTGTGTGTGTGTCTGGTGCGTGTGCATGTGCGTGCGTGTGTGTGCGTGTGTGTGTGTGTGTGTGTCTGGTGTGTGTGTGTGTGTGTGTGTGTGTGCGTGTGTGTCTGGTGTGTGTGTGTGTGTGTGTGTGTGCGTGCGTGTGTGTGTGTGTGTGTGCGTGTGTGTGTGTGTGTGTGTCTGGTGCGTGTGTGTGTGTGTGTGCGTGCGCGTGTGTGTGTGCGTGTGTGTGTGTGTGTGTGTGTGTGTGTCTGGTGTGTGTGCGTGTGTGTGCGTGCGTGTGCGTGTGTGTGTGTCTGGTGTGCAGGGCCACGTCCCCTGGCTCCACAGCTCCAACCCGGGCCTGGAGCGTGTGAGCGCCATCGTGTGGGAGGGGAACGAGTGCAAGAAGGCAGACATGTCCGTCCTGGAGATCAGTGGCATGATCATGAACAGAGTGAGTGATGGGGGAGAGAGGGGGAGGGACCGGGGGGGGGGGGGGGGGGGGGGAGAGAGGATGGGAGGGGACACGGAGGACAGGGGGTGAGGAGAGGGGAGGTCTCAAGTCTAGACCAGCGGCAGATCAGATGGTGTGGAGGTGAGGTGGGGTCTGGTGGTGCTGGGATCTTCAGCCCACCCTACTGTCTACGCTAAACACACACTAAGGATGTCAGGATGAAGATTATCTCATACTCTTCACCTCATTCAAGAAGGGATTACCGGTGTCCTTAAATGACTTAAGTTGACACCCTCTATGACTCTCTCTCTTCCTGTGTGTGTGTCTCTCTCTCTTTCTGTCCCTCTCTGTTCCAGGTGAATCTCTATCCTCCTGGTATTGGCTACCAGGTGTTTGGTAACCTGGTGGCTGTAACTCTCGCTCTAACACCTTTCGCCTACAGGTAGGCTGATGCCGTTTGTTTGTATCAAATCAATTGAATTGGAAAGAATCTAGGATTCTTCTGTATTGATGTTTGATTGGTTGATTTGTGGGTTAAACGTGATGTCCCGCCTCCAGGCTGTCCCAGTACCGGGATCTGGATCAACTGACCACCCTCTCGGCCAATGAGCTGCTGTCTCTGGCGCTGGGCGGGGACTCCGGATCGGACGCCATGGTGATCGCCATGGTGATGCTGAGCTTCCTGGTGCGCGTCTGCCTGATATGGCTCTTCTTCTTCCTGCTCAGCGTGGCCGAGAGGACCTACAAACAGGTGTGTGTGTGTGTGTGTGTGTGTGTGTAGCTACGTAGATGTGTGTGAGTGTGTGTGGTAAAGGATGGATACCAGACCCGAGCCCAACGGAACCCGACAGTACCGGGTCGGGTTCGGACAAATATTTAGAAATCATGCTCGGGTTCTGGTCAGGCTCGGTCACATCTGCGCGATTTGAAATTTTAAATTTACCCGGACCTGCGCATGTTGCGCTCATCTGTTTGTTGACATTTCCAAATGCCTTGCAGTTGCTTAATAAAGGCGGGCTTTCATAAACACAGACGCATATGTGTCATTAGCATGAAAAAAAATGGACTAACTGTGTCGGGTTCGAACATAAAAAGCTTGAGGCCTGTCAGGCTCGAGTTGGATTCGGTTACTGTTCTGTCGGACGCGGGCCGGGCTTGGACAGAACATTCCAGCCCGATTCGTACTCTAGTGTGAAGCCACGAAGATGTGTGTGTGTGTGAGTTCTGTTGTCTCTAAACTTGTGTGTGTGTGTGTGTGTGTCACAGAGGCTACTGTTCGCTAAGCTGTTTGGTCACCTGACCTCGGCCAGGAGAGCCAGGAAGTCAGAGGTCCCTCACTTCAGACTGAAGAAGGTCCAGAACATCAAGATGTGGCTGTCGCTACGCTCCTACCTCAAGGTACACACACACACACACACACACACACACTCACTCACTCACTCACTCACTCACTCACTCACTCACTCACTCACTCACTCACTCACTCACTCACTCACTCACTCACTCACTCACTCACTCACTCACTCACTCACTCACTCACTCACTCACTCACTCACTCACTCACTCACTCACTCACTCACTCACTCACTCAGTGTGTTTGTGCTCCTCCTGCAGAGACGAGGACCCCAGCGCTCAGTGGACGTCATCGTCTCCTCAGCCTTCCTCCTCACACTGTCCGTCATCTTCATCTGCTGCGCCCAGGTAGCCCGCTGTGTGTGTGTGTGTGTGTGTGTCTGTGTGTGTGTGCGCATGTGTGTGTGTGTATGTCGAACGCTACTTTTTATTGATTCAGATGCAACTTTTTCTACTTTTGTGTTTGAAAAGACTCAGAGAACTTCTGAATGTCATTTCTCATAGACGTCGTCTTTCATGATATTTTAATAATAATATTGTAATATTATACAGTGTGATATGAGGCCCAAACAAACATGATACGTTCACGCCATTCAGCTGATCCCTCTCTCCTCCTCCTTCCCCCTCCCCTCTCTCTCTCCTCCTCCTCCCCCCTCATCCCTCTCCTCCCCCACAGCTCCTCCACGTCCACGAGCCCTTCCTGGAGTGTAACTACAACTGGGAGCTGGTGATCTGGTGCTCCAGCCTGTCTCTGTTCCTGCTGCGCTTCGTCACGCTGGGCTCTGAGACCAGCAAGAAGTACAGCAACACATCCATACTGCTGACTGAGCAGGTACACGCACGCACACACACCACGCACGCACGCACGCACGCACGCACACACACACACACACACACACACACACACACACACACACACACACACACACACACACACACACACAGACACAGACACACACACACACTCCACAGAGTATCTAGATTGGAGATCAGAGACCAGACGTTACATTGTGTGTGTGTGTGTGTGTGTGTGTGTGTGTGTGTGTGTGTGTGTGTGTGTGTGTGCTGCTGAACCCCGTCCAGATCAACCTGTATCTCAAAATGGAGAAGAAGCCTAACAAGAAGGAGGAGCTGACCCTGGTCAACAACGTCTTGAAGCTGGCCACCAAGCTGCTCAAGGTGCACGCGGCTCTCCTTGTGACTCACATGTTTACTCAGCTCAACGCCTTTCATTTGATCTGTTGGTTAGTCGTGCCACACACACCTTGGCTAAACAAAGCTTTCTCTCTCTTTCTTTCTCTTTCTCTTTGTCTCTCTTTCTCTTTCTCTCTCTCTCTCTCTCTCTCGCTCTCGCTCTGTGCCTGCCTGCCTGTGTGTCTCCCCAGGAGTTGGACGCTCCGTTCCGGCTGTACGGTCTGACCATGAACCCGCTCCTGTACAACATCACCCAGGTGGTGATCCTGTCTGCCGTGTCGGGGGTCATATCCGACCTGCTGGGCTTCAACCTGAAGGTGAGGACCCGCAGGCTGCACCTTTAGTTCTGCTGTCCCGGATAGCTACGGCTCGCCGCCATCATCGAGGCTAAGGGGTTGTCAGCGAGGCTAGCTGGTTGTTAGCGAGGCTCGCCGGTTGTTAGCGAGGCTAGCAGTGTTATTAGCGAGGCTAACAGGATGTTAGCAAGGCTAGCCGGTCGTCAGCGAGGCTAGCCGGTCGTTAGCGAGGCTAACCGGTTGTCAGCGAGGCTAACGGGTTGTCAGCGAGGCTAACGGGTTGTCAGCGAGGCTAGCGAGGCTAGCTGGTTGTTAGCTAGGCTAACCGGTTGTTAGCGAGGCTAGCAGGGTTATTAGCGAGGCTAACAGGATGTTAGCGAGGCTAGCCGGTTGTCAGCGAGGCTAGCCGGTTGTCAGCGAGGCTAGCCGGTTGTTAGCGAGGCTAACGTGTTGCTCCGTGGCTCTCCTCCGCAGCTCTGGAAGATCAAATCGTGACAGTGAGGAGAGGACGGACACACGGACGTGGCGCCGGCCGGGCAACCCCGGGCCCCGGCGGAGGAACCCTGCCTGGCGCGGCCGGCCGAAGGAAGGCGGGATTTCAACTCGGCGAGGCGGTGCGCGTGGGCCCGTGGATGCGGTCGATATATCAAGATACTTTTCGTTTGTCTTTTCAACGTTGACTTTTTTTTTTTTTTTTTGGTGCAATTCATTATTTATTTACCCACTCAGTGTTTTAAAACAAAAAAACTAGTGTTTATTTTAAACTTAGTTTCACATTTATTTTTTGGTCACAAAAACAAAAGTATTACTATTATAGTTATGATCAATATTGATGTTATTGTCTATGATGGTTAATGTTCTCAGCCTGATGGTCAATTATTTTTGTATTTCTATGGTTCAGGAGCTGCAGAAAGAGGCAGGCTCGTTTTCTTTTCATCTGTAATTAACCAATAATAGCCTGCGTGTTTAGAGTTTAAATCAAACAAGAAACACGCAAACCAGCAGTTGATTTCATGAATAAGCTAAACTGACCGTACAAGTTTTATTGGGTATTTAATTTTTTTTTTTAATAATTAAAAAAAAAAAGTTACAAACTTCATTTAGTTAGTATATCAACACACACAGAACATTGAGTGTTGTGTCTGTAACCAACATTGTTGTTACAGATCCACAGGTAAAACTTATTGACTGCCCCTACTCTTTTAGTTTAGTCTCTATGCAGAGGTGAAGGAATTCCAAAGTCGGAATTGAGAGATGCACTTTATATGAAAAAGGTCGAGAAAAGGTTGCATTTAATGTAAATATGTCGCTGTTGCTGTTTACATTAGCAAGAGTTAGTTTTTTTTCTCGTTTTTTTGTGTTTTCTTTGTTCCTTTGCTGGCGAGTGTGTCTGTGTTGTTGTGTTCTCTGAAGTATCCCCGCACTGCGTTGTCACTCACACACACTTCACGGTACAAACGCTCACAGAAAAATTGAAGGTGCAAAAGAAGAATACAACGATTGTATTTTTGCGTTTGCAAGCAAACTGTCCCAACATATAACGACGAAATTGAGTTTTGTGGCGCGTTAGCTACCGTTAAAACGTACAAAGGCTCGCATAATCATCTTGTTTGAAACAGACCAAAGTGCTTTATCCTCCCCCCCCCTGCTGGACAAGAATGTAATCCTGGCATCTGCTTTAAAATATTGTCCGACTTCCTTTTTGGAAATGCTTTAAACTGTGTTCATGTTGTTGCTTTGATTTATTTAAATACATTTTTATTTTTTGCAGTTTTACTTTCAACTTTTCTCAGTTATGTTGTGCATGTAGTTTCTCATACGTACAGTTTTGCTTGCGTTTTCAAAGAACGCAAAAGGAGTCAAAATTGTATGTATGAAAATGTATCTGGCTAGACAAAATATACAAGCAAATTGATCCTGTTTTCGAAGAAAGTATAAAGATTTTGTGAGCTGTTGTCTGCACGATCTACATTTTTCTATAAAGATTTGAAATGGACGTTTGATTATTCACAACATGAGTAAAGTTACTGATTCAAAACAATGAAGGTACAGTTATAACTGCATGTAGTTTCTCGTACCTACTGTTGTGCTGTGTTTATATATACACACATATACTTTATGTAGATGTCTTGTGAAATGCACGCACCAATCACCACTCAAACGACGACAGATTAAAAGGAAAAATATGTTTTTTTTTAATTATTAGAACAATACAGCAGATATAAAGGTATATTGCAATCAAACGATAAACACGCCCCTCAGAACAACACGTGTGCTTTTTTCAACAGGCCTCCCGAATAAAAATAAATTAACTCAAGGTAAATAAAAGGGGAGGGGGGGGGGGGGAAGCTTATGCAATGATGTGATGAACGGCAGTTTATTATTCCATGATTTTGTTTGAATTAACGACGCTGTTCCCGACACGGCGACGTGTAGACGGCGGCCTCACTGGGAGCCCCTCCTCCTCCTCACGCGTCCACTCCACTCGTTCACTGCGAGTGGACGGGAGAGACGCTGCGGGCTCACTGACCTCACCGCGGGGATCCGGCGCTCCGCGGCCAACGTACGCACACAGCAGCAGCAGCAGCAGCACGGGTTCACTGCCGGGACAGTGCAGACGGGCCCGCGGCGGAGGTGAATCGCATTGATTTAGGGCATTCGAGTAGCACGCTTAAACTTAAAGAGGTAAAATGTGTTTCAAATCAAAAGTACCCCCGAATCTGAAGGGAGCCTTTATAAAGCATTAGTTTGTTTTTTCCCACATCCCAAACCACCAGGTGAAGAACACAAAATAAATGTAAAGGGTGGGGAGAAATAAACACAAAAGAATCAAAAAGCAAGAATAACAAAAAGCCTTTGAAAGCGTTACAAGGGGATAACAAAATATAACCCATACAATTCAAAACAAATATCAAACTTGAATACAACTGGTTGTTCTGCAAAACAAAACCATGGGTTCAACAGAAATGAGTCGATAGTATCGCAGGGTGGGGGCCCACCCGTTAGCCCACCCGTTAGCGGGGAGCTAACAAGCTAGCCCCCCGCTAGCGTGTTTCCACGGCGCCAGGACGCCTCAGAGACACCCACTCCGTCCCCCCCGTCACCCCGGGGGCTTCTGGGGCTTCGCTTTTAGAAAATATCTCATTTATAAAATCAATGTCGGCGGGGGCGCCAAACTCACAACCCGGCATGGGCTGTTTCGAGACCCCCCCCACGCGGCCGTAGATGACTACGGACATGGGGGGCAACGGGGGGGTGGGTAAACACGAGCTCTGCTTATGCCGGCGCCGAGGGCGGCGTTGGCTTATTATTTGGTTTGGACGCTGCGGTCTGCGGAGAGGCGTCCCTGCAGCCGCTCTGTGACACGTGATGAAGAGGAGGGAGAACGGCTTTGTCACTCCCACCCCCCCCCGCCCCCCGACCGAGGGGGGGGGGAGGGGAAATGTACCATCCGCCCCGAGAGAGGCATAAGGTGGTAAAAATAACATAAAATAATAATCTGCCACCGGGTTGACCTCCGACCCCCCGGGCCCGCCTCCTCCCTTTAGGGGGAGGGGCTTCACATCGCAGGTGACGTCGGGTCGACCAATCGGCGCTCTCCATCCACCTGCACTTGACGCCGCCTCAATCAAAATTCCTTCGTCCTTCTTTATTTATTTATTCACCATTTCGCGTATAACTTTTTTTTCCGTCGCTGTTTTTTTTTTGAACAGATATTTTATACAAATCTATATAACCAAAATTTAGAGATCTTATTTACAAAAGGGGCATGAGGGCCCCCAACAACGCACACACAGTCACCCTCTGTAGGAAAGCTCAAAATCTTTTGTCCACACAGAAATTCTTTTTTTTGTTTGTTTGTTTTTTCTGGGGGTTTGTTTTTGTTCGGGGGTTTTTTTTTGTCCAAGAAAACTTTCAATTTACCTAAATTTGACAAACAAGAAAAAAGTATAGATAATTCAAGATTCAAGTCATCATTTTTCTCAAGCCAAACTCCAAACCCCAGCCGAGCCTTCAGAAGCAAAACTAAACAAGACCGACACTTCAGGCAAAATCTCAGGGCTTTTGTTTCTTCAAAATCCACCATTCAAAGTAAAAAAGGTTGAACCATCAGAACCAGGTGGAACCACACAGTGGGGGGTGAACACCAGGAGGGACAAACAGCCCTGCTGGATGGTGGCCCCCTGAAGAGGTCATCCTAGGTACACACACCAGAACACACCGGGCCGCACCCGGGGCCCACCACTCTGGAGGAGGATTTGGGTTTCACTATCTGTGTGTGTGTGTGTGTGTGAATGTGCCTAGGTGTGCGTGCCTATGTGTGCGTGTGTGTGTGTGCCTATGTATATGTGTGTGCCTAGGTATATGTATGTATGTGTGCCTGTTTGTGTGTGTGTATTTGTGTGTGTGTGTGTGTGTGTGTGTGTGTGTATTTGTGTGTGTGTGTGTGTGTGCATGTGCCTACGTGTGTGTGTGTGTGTGTGTGTGTCTCACTGCAGGTCAGTGCCCCCCCCCACTCGTCGCTGGGGTGGAGATCAGCACACACACGCGTGACAAACCCAAGCGCCACGCCCTCAAATTAGTGTCTACGCCCCCCAACCCCCCGCTCCCATCCCCCTCCGGTGTGTGCGTGCGCGCCCCTGTGAGTGTGTGGACCTGTGGACTTGTGCACGTGCACGAGCGCGCGAGCGTGCGCGCTACAGGGCGCCGTCGGCGGCGCAGCCCCCCGCCGGCGGTGTAGCGGAACTCCTGCAGGTTGGAGACGCCGTGGAAGTGGACGAAGGCCCCCCGCCACCACCAGGATGTGGAACAGCTGGTGGGAGTGGAACTGTGGGGACACAGGGGGAGGGGGGGGAGGGAGGGAGAGAGAGAGGGGGTGAGAGAGGGAGGCGGCACCTCACGCTGACGCAACACAACACAGAGAGAGAGAGAGAGAGAGAGAGAGAGAGAGAGAGAGAGAGAGAGAGAGAGAGAGAAAGAGAAAGAGAAAGAGAAAGAGAAAGAGAGAGAAGAGAAAGAGAGAGAGAGAGAAAGAGAGAGAGAAAGAGAGAGAGAGAGAGAGAGAGAGAGAGAGAGAGAGAGAGAGAGAGAGGGGACGGACGGACGGACAGACAGACAGACAGACAGAAAGCTTTAAAGTGCCCCCATGAACAGAGCTAACTTCTTTAATCCACTCTACTTCCAGAGTGAGCCGGTCTGCCAGGCAGCACCACAGAAGAAGGTGTTCCAGACGTTTAATACTAACAGATTACAGCGTTACAGAAGCCTGTTCCAAAGAACTTCATTTCCTAACCCACCGCACAGCCACGATAAATCAGGTGTGCATGAAACACACACACAGAAACACACACACACACACCCAGGAGAAAGAGTGAGAGATACGGGTGTGAGAGCGAGAGACATGGCGAGAGAGAAAAGGAGAGTGAGAGACATGGCGAGAAAGAGAGAACGAGAGCGAGAGACATGGCGAGAGAGAAAACGAGAGCGAGAGACACGGCGAGAAAGAAAACGAGAGCAAGAGACATGGCAAGAGAGAAAGAGAAAACGAGAGTGAGAGACATGGCGAGAGAGAGAGAGAAAACGAGAGCGAGAGACATGGCGAGAGAGAGGGAAAACGAGAGCGAGAGACATGGCAAGAGAGAAAGAGAAAACGAGAGTGAGAGACATGGCGAGAGAGAGAGAGAAAACGAGAGCGAGAGACATGGCGAGAGAGAGGGAAAACGAGAGCGAGAGACATGGCGAGAGAGCCAGAAAACGAGAGCCAGATACATGGCGCTGGGGGGGGGGGGGGGGGGGGGGGGGGGGGGGGGGGGGGAGACGTACCCATATGTCACACTTGCCGGGGAAGAACCTCTCAGGGATGCGCGCGGCGTACAGACAGGCCCCGGTGATGTAGAGCGTGGCCATGAGGAACAGCCAGCCCATCTGGCCGATGGTGGTGGCGCGGATCAGACCCTCGCTGATCACAAAATGGAGGCTGGGCACCACGCCACTCAGACCCAGGCCCACAAACACACCTGGAGGGAGGGGGGGGGAGAGGGGGTCAGGGTTCAACGGGGGCTTTGACTGCTAATACCGGCGGTGAGAGTAATCAGCGGAGGACGGGCTCTGGTTCATTAAGGGATGAGGGGCTTTGTTTTTGAAACCCCCTCTGGAACTAATTACAGTCTCACCAGCACTTTACTGTAATGTAAATGTAAGACTTTACACAAACACACACATATACACACCGCATGCTGACAAAACCCCCCCCCCCAGAACAAATACACACACACACGCACACAGACATACCGCATGCTGACAAAACTCCCCAGAACAAATATAAACACACACACACACACCCCTCAATGTACAAAAACCCACAAATCCAAAAACTCACACACATAAACAAACAAACCCCCCGCCCACCCCCCAAAAACACACACACACACACACCCCCTCAACCCACAAATGTACAAAAACACACAAATCCAAGAACTCTCACAAACACAGACAAACAAACCCCCCGCCCCCCCCAAAAAACACACACACACACACACACACACACACACTCAGTGGTCTTGCCGCGTGTTACCTGCGCGGACCGCCGCGGTACTGCGGCGTGGCGAAGAAGTCGCACTGGGAGACGGTGATGGCGGCCAGGCCCAGCACGCACACCACGATCAGGTAGATGAAGCAGGGCTGGGGCGAGCAGTAGAACGAGTAGTACAGCCACGGCACGAAGGAGCCCATGATCAGGAAGGCGATCCCGCTGTAATCCAGCCTGCAGGGAGACGCACGCGCGAAATGAGATTCCGTTCATGCGTATATATAAACATCCCAACTTTATCTTTCCATCTACATGCTGGTGCAATAGCCAGTGTTTTGCCTGCAGGGGGAGCCATCACATGCAAACTAATGCACAAGTTGGGGTTTGGTTGTCCTGTAAGAGTACAGGTTATGTGTAAAGAAAGCAGGTTAGGCTGGGATATCGGGGATCGAACCCAGGCCCTTTCGGTCCAATGACAACAGAATAGAGGTGAGGTAACACAGTCTATCTGTCACAGACAATCTGTGTGTAGGTCTTTTACTTTGAAAAAAACTATGTGCATTAAGTGTGTGTGTTATTTTCACACACACACACACAGACAAAACAAAAACCCTGAGAGCCTGAGAGTACAAGCGCGCTCTTACTTTGAAAAGACTTGGACACGCCCTCCGAGTGGCAGTAGACGGTGTGGAAGAGCCAGGAGAAGGAGAGGCAGAGGATGGCTCCCAGGAAGAACATGCCGATCACCACCTTCTCCTGGACCGGCGCCACGAAGGACATGTTGGGCCGGAACATGTACATGAGCCCCAGACACAGGAAGAAGAGGCACCCTGGGGGGAGGAGGGGAGGAAAGGGGGAGGAAGGGGGAGGAGAAGGGAGGGTGTATTAGCGTTGGATGCATGGTAGACATTTTTTTGGTTTGAAATGTGCTCTAAAGTCATGTCACGTAGATGCTAACTGCTAACTAGCTGGGTGAGCTAGCCCACTAGCTAGCTTGAAACGGGTGCCTACTCCACCTTTAACTGCATCCCCTTTAAAGGACAGCAGCTCTACACTACTGAATGACCATAACACAGGACGGGATAGCGCGTTGGATGGAGGCCTGCCGCTGGACAATGTAAACCGCGTGCTAGTGCATCAGTAGTAGCAGTGTCACCGTCTGTCTACTAGGTGGCAGCAGAGAGCACATTTGTTTTTTCGATGGGGCCTTTTGTACAGGGAACCCTTGGGTATGAACCTGAGATAAGGCGTGTGGATTAGCATTTGAAAGGACACCAGTGATCTTTTGGCACGATTCTGCTTTTACATTTGGACGCCGCTTCTATTCAAATCCTCTACAATACTGTGTGTGTGTGTGTGTGTGTGTGTGTGTGTGTGTGTTTATATTAAGTGAGTGTGTATACCATGTGTGTGTGTGTGTGTTTATGTCAAGTGAGTGTGTATATCATGTGTGTGTGTGTGTGTGTGTGTGTTTATATCAAGTGTGTGTGTGTTCAGTGTGTGTGTGGTCTCTACCCAGCAGGTGTGTCCAGATGTTCCCCGTCTCCGTGTGGATTCTGAAGATGCTCTTGAAGCAGGCTCTGAACGAGGGCATGGGCGGCCTGTGGCCGTGGAGCAGGTAGTCGTTGTCCTTCAGCCAATCAGGCAGCACGTCGTGGGGGATGACCCGCCACCGGCCCTCCCACACCTGATTGGTTGGAAGGAAACAGGCGATGATGACCAATGACACGTGAGGCGCGACTCTCGTCGTGAGAGATCTTTCCAGGAGGACGTTGAGCACACCAGTCACCAGCCACCAATAACCTGATCCCAATATAACATGTCATGCCACTTTTGTTTAAATGTCAGGCCTGCAGTAGTTGAAAGTAATTGAATTAGTCACTTGAGGTAAAGTTTGTGCGTCTTTCCCACTGTTGATGTCATGGAAACACGTGTCTGTGCTTTTGCGTATGTGAGCGTGAGTGCGTATGTGAGCGTAAGTGCGTGGGCATGTTATATTTACCACTATTGATGTCAAGCTAACAATGTGATAAACACCGTGAATGGAGGAGGAAGGGAGGGAGGGAGGGGAAGAAGGGAAGAGGGGGGGGGGGGAGGGATGTAGACAAAGAAATGAAAGAAAGGAGCTGCTGACATTTTGTCTGCGAATGATTAATTTCCCTAATTTCAAACCTGCTGCTTGAGATTTCAGCAGACATGGGTTGCTGTGTGTGTGTGTGTGTGTGTGTGTGTCTGTGTGTCTGTGTGTGTGTGTGTGTGTGTGTGTCTGTGTGTCTGTGTGTGTGTGTGTGTGTGTGTGTGTGTGTGTGTGTGTACACGTGACTCGCGTGCCCGGGTGTTATTTTTAGACGCCGCGGCGCTGTGAGGTCCATGTGGGTTCACATTCTGCCGGTGTCGTCTCCACGCCAGCCACACTCCGCCCCCCCCCTCGACCTGTGGCTCCGCCGTCCCCCCTCCCCTTGCCAGTGGCCCCCGCCCCCCTCATCCAGTGACTCAGCCCCCTCGTCCTGTGACTCCGGCCCCCTTGCTATGTGGCTCCGCCCCCCTCATCAGGTGACTCCGCCCCCCTGTCCCTGTGTGTCCGGGCCGGCCGCCGTTCCTTTTGAGGAACTCGTGACTCGTGGCTTCGTTCTCGTGCCTCTCGGGTCGGCCGGGGGGCCGCATGTTTTTTTTTTTGTCTACGTTGGCCTGTAAACTTGCCACTTTGGTAACTTTGTTTTCACTGCAGCCATCACTTTTGTTGCCGTCAGAGCAGTTTGAGCTGCCGAGCTGCAGATGAAATAACTAAATAACAAAGAAGAGTCATCCGTCCAAAGTGTCAACGCCGGGAACCTTCCTCTGAATCGTCTGGACAAAAAGAAGCGACACTGCATAAAGCTGGACCGCAACTTTACAGTTGGACCATAACTTTACAGTTGGACCGTAACTTTACGGTTGGACTGTAACTTTACAGTTGGACCGTAACTTTACAGTTGGACTGTAACTTTACAGTTGGACCGTAACTTTACAGTTGGACCGCAACTTTACAGTTGGACCGTAAAAATCGACCTACGGATGTATTCCCCATTCATGAGAAATCCATTTTCTATAGGATTCTTCTGCGTTATACGACTGATCTTCAACTACTGAAGATCAATGTATGTACTGTAGTACATACATTGTAGTACATAAGTCCTACTACTGTAGTACATATATCATACTACTGTAGTACATACATTGTAGTACATACGTCGTACTACTGTAGTATACATTGTAGTACATACATCATACTACTGTAGTACATACATTGTACTACTGTAGTACATACATTGGGGGACCATCAACATCTGGAATGTCCCAGAAACGTTGCAGTGTTGACGTCATTGGTCCGACTCAGAAAGCCCAAATTCCAGATAAATGCTGGCAAAGGTCAGAATTTTCTAGGACTTTTCTTGAAAAACAGAGTTGAGGTTATAGACGAGAATCTTGCAAGTTTTTTAATAAATATGCAGGCAATAAATGGATGCAGATCAGCTTGTATTAAAAGCCATCAACTTCTCCATCTTCAACGGGCACACTCCAATAAACAGCCAAATATATCCAAACATCATCTGACATTTATGTGTTTCTGCTGCGTTGGCCCGACACAGCAATCACGAGTGGGGGGGGGGGGGGGGTGCTGAAAGTGCAAAGGCGAAAAGAGGAACCTTTGCTCTGGTTCCTCTGTGTGAAGGGGAAGCCTCAGCCAGATGCTCAGCCTCCATCATCCACGCTCTGGGAGGCACTGCTCAGTAAGGGCTGGCGGTCGCCTCCGATACCGCTGCCTCGGTTCTGTTTGTCACAGCGTTTGATTGGTCGATTCGCAGTCGGGACGTAAAGAAACGACTTACGATAGATACGACGATAAACGCTTGTGGAAGAAAAATGCCTAGCCTGACTTTAAAGAACTCCTGGCCGGGAGGGGGAAATCAAACAATCGTAGTTATCTCTCCTGGTGACCCTCCGACTGCCTGAACCAATATCAACGTCACTTCCCTGCGATGCGGCAAAACATGACACATCTGTCCACAAATATATTGTGTATTTGTGATGACATCTTGTGAAGTACTTGTATGGTGATTCACTGTTATGTGGTCTACACACTCTGTACTAACCAAGGTATACTAATGTCAAAGACAAAAAATGCAGGGAAGACATTTTGCCCAAATAGCTGCTTCATGTATGTCATGTAGCATTAGCCTATGTAGCTTCTTATCTGAGGCATCAGCAGTGATTGTCATTCATGAGCAGGTAGAGGCAGCCATCAAAGGATCGAACCCGGAACACATGCACGCACACACAGACACACACACACACACACACACACACACACACACACACACACACACGCACACACACACACACACACACACACACACACAGGCCGGCTAGGCGATGATGCTCTTGAAAGGTGTTTGCCTGCGGGAGACAAGGAGCCTCTGGGTTGAACTAACATTAGACTGTGAGGCTGTGAGGCTGTGAGGCTGTGAGGCTGTGAGAATGGAGGCCACAGGAGACCCGGTGTGGTGGAGAGCAGTGGAGATCAGGTTGATCTGCTGCGCTGTGAGCTGCAGCTCATCGTCTGCCAGAGTACATGACTGCTGGTCAGGGACACCGTGTCCGTGTGTGTGTGTGTGTGTGTGTGTGGCGCTCTTTTGATGGCATGTTAGCTCCCATGTGTCCATTTGTGCAGATTAAAGTGTGTGTGTGTGTGTGTGTGTCTGTCAGTGATGAGTAAACAGATGTTTTTTTTCCTAGTCTTTGGTTCGTGTAACCTATCAAAAAAGGTAGTTTTTTTGGGCGAGAGAGAGCGAGAGACAGTGAGATAAAAGAGTAAGAAAAAAAGTGTGTGAGTGAGTGCGTGCATCCATTAGTGAAACAGTGTTTGTGCGTGTGTGTTCCTGTGTGTGTGTGTGTGTGTGTGTTCCCCTGTGTCTGTGTGTGTGTTGTGTGTGTGTGTGTGTGTGTGTGTGTGTGTGTGTGTGTGTGTGTGTTCGCATGCGTGCGTGCATGCGTGTGTGTTGGCCCACCTTGTGCACAAACTCCTCCATCTTCTCCATGGCGTGGTGGGCCTGCAGCAGAGGAGTCATCCCCATGAAGCCTTCGTCACTGCTCTTCCCCCCCTCCTCCTCCTCCTCCTCCTCGCCCCCACGCGGCGGCTGGCTCCTCCTCCTGCTCCTGCTGCTGCTCCTCCTGCTCTCCTCGGCTCTCATCTTTTCTTCTCCTCCTGGTGGTTTCACTCTCCGGGACGCTCTGAGGGCAGGGAGGGAATCCGGAGACCAGAAGTTAGACGCCAGACTCACACAGAACCCACGTTTGTGGTGAGATAAATGAATAGAACATATTATCCTCTGTCACGGTTCTCCAGTGCTCTCTGGGACCGCCGGGCCGGCAGGATGCTTTTCATTTCCTTGAACGACGCAGATTGCTCATAAAAAAAAAAAGGCACGACTGTAAATTCATCAGCGGAATAAACAAAAGTGTACACGTACACACACACACACACATGTATACACCACACACCCACATGTATACACACACACACACACAGTGTTTACATACTGTAAACATTGAGCAATGATGAGTGGAAAAAGGTCAAATGTTTAAGGGCACATGTGCATAAACATGTGAGCACACTCACACACAGATGCAACAACACACAGAGACGCACAACACACACCACACACACACACACACACACACACACACACACACACACACACACACACACACACACACACACACACACACACACACACACACACACACACACACACACACACCACACACACACACACACAGGTTCCATGGGCAGGAGGAGCACGAGGAAGGAGCCAGCTAGGACTCTCCATCACAACAAGACACTCACACCAGAATGAGCTCCAGCACTCGGCAGACACAGAGGGTGAGGGATTGACCCAGAGAGACAGAGAGAGAGAGAGAGAGGAGAGAGAGAGAGAGAGAGAGAGAGAGAGAGAGAGAGAGAGAGAGGAGAGAGAGAGAGAGAGAGAGAGAGATGAGACAAGAGGACAGATGGAGAGAGAGAGAGAGAGAGAGAGAAGAGAAGAGAGAGAGAGAGAGAGAGAGAGAGAGAGAGAGAGAGAGAGAAGAGGACAGATGGAGAAGAGAGAGAGAGAGAGAGAGAGAGAGAGAGAGAGAGAGAGAGAGAGAGAGAGTAAGAGAGAGAGACAAGATAGAGAGAAAGAGCGAGAGAGAGAGAGACAGATAGAGAGAGAGTAGAGAGAGAGAGGGGAGGGCCGGGAGGAAGAGGAGGATGGCTGAGAAGAGAGTCAGAGTGAAGAGAGAAAGAGGCAGACAGACAGAGAAGTCATGTTGCATTCATAATGCATGACTAACCCAGTTCTAAGACCCGCCAGCAGAATACTCTCCAGCGTGTGTGTGTGTGTGTGTGTGTGTGTGTATGTGTGTGTGTGTATGTGTGTGTGTGTGTGTCTGTGCGTGTGTATTTGTCAAACGCACAAAATCTGTTGCCAGCACACCGAGATGAACTCTTGCCACTTTAGCATTTGCCAGACAGACACACAGACACACAGACACACACACACACACACACACACACACACCTCATTGCGTTTCAAGGCATGCATAGAGTAAAATTGCTGTCTCATAAATCCTACAGACAGCGGGTTGTAAAGCCTAAAGATACTGTTAATCAATACTTGTATTGTGTTTGTGAGCGATCGGGCCGCGCTGTCCTCCTCCGAGTCCGACTTCGCTACAACCAAAATGGGGCGTTTAAAAAAAAAAAACACACAAATAAACACTCACACACACACACAAGCACACACACACACACACACACACACAAACAAACGCACTAACACACACACTAAACACACACACACACACACACACACACACACACACACACACACACCACACACACACACAGGTGAGTGTGCAGGCGGCTGGCAGTGTTCAGAGTGTGAACCATGACTGCAGTCATTTCACGTTCCTTAATGAACCACACGGACCACGGAGACACGGCCACAGCCACTGTTGCTGCGCCAGATGACGGGAGAACAAAGGGAACGACCAGCCAACCATGTACACACTCCAGCCCAGTGTACACACCCGCGGGCAACGCACACCCCACCCTGGTGTGTGTGTGTGTGTGTGTGCTTGTGTGCTTGTGTGTGTGTGTGCATGTGTGTGCTTGTGTGTGTGCTTGTGTGTGTGCTTGTGTGTGTGTGTGCGTGCCTGCCTGCTGGCCTGCCTGCCTGCCTGCCTCCTGCCTGCCTGCCTGCCTGCCTGCCTGCCTGCGTGCGTGCGTGTGTGTTGTGCGCGTGCACGCGTGTCTCTTTTGCTACACATAAAATATTCTACCTATGTCAGGCTATTTGCCTTCTGTAATTTACCTGCCAGTCACAGAGAGACTAGCAGTAAGGAGGCAGAGAGCTGGGGAGAGCCTGTGTGTGTGTATAACAGGTCTATTGAAGCCACAGAGAGCTCTCCACACCTGACAGCCTCCGCTTGCAGCCTGCTGGCCGACTCGACTCTCCGCCGCCGCCCCGCAAAACGAGAACAAACAGCACGATTGGGGGGGCCCCTGAAACCCCCGAAAACTGAAACCAGTGGGGGTTTCGGAGGGGGGAGGGGGGGGGTGGGGGAGACTCTGGAGGAGAGGGTGGGGTGAGGGGAGGTACGATAAAACTACCAGGCTGAGGGATGGCAGACGAGGAAGGGTCTCGGAGATGAGGAATGTGAAGATGGAAGATGAAGATAACACGATGAAGATGACTGATAGCCGACGCGTGTGAGGTCTAGAAGTTGTTTACCAAAAGAAGAGCTTCAAGAGCTTGCACCATTTTTTCAGACGTTCAAGCAGTACAATAATTCAACCATCCGGATGTGGAGTTAAACAGTGAATCCTTTAGATTCACTGAAAACGATGATTCATTCCAAAATGAAGCACCCAGGACGGGTGTAGAACTAGTGTGAGAACCAATGTCATGACCCTGAGAGAGAGAGAGAGAGAGCGAGAGCGAGGAGCGAGAGAGAGCGAGAGAGAGAGGCGAGGTAGAGCGAGCATGCAGTGTAATACTGGCCCTTGGAATGTGGAGCTATTCTTGAACTCAGAACACCCTTGGTGTTCACACACACACACACGCACGCGGCCACGCACGCAAAGCTGCACGCACCCACACATACACACACGACCAATGCACGTGAGGAACAGGCTGGCTCGGAGTGGCCCCGTCGGCCCAGAGATCAATACATTCACTGGTGATGTATGGGGGTCTGGAGGGGGAGCAGCGGGGCCCTGGTGCCGGGGGAGGGTATGACACGCAGACGCAGACCAGCCTCGGACCGCTGCAGTTTATGAACACGCAGGTCTGCCTCCGCCGCTCCCCGAGACAGATTATGGCTGATGTCCTCGTATTTACTCTGCTAATGTAATGTGTGTGGGCCAGAGCCAGAGAGAGAGAGAGAGAGACACGAGAGAGAGAGAGAGAGAGAGAGGAGAGAGAGAGACAACGAGAGAGAGAGAGAGAGAGAGAGACCGAGAGAGAGAGAGAGAGAGAGAGAGAGAGAGAGAGAGAGAGAGAGAGAGAGAGAAGAGAGACGAGAGAGAGAGAGAGAGAGAGAGAGAGCGCAAGAGAGAGACAGAGAGAGAGAGGACAGAGTGAGAGAGATGGAGAGAGAGAGAGAGGGAGAGAGAGAGAGAGAGGGGGAGAGAGGGGTCACAGGGACAGATTGAGCAACTCTCATTGTAGTTCTATGGTACAGTGTAATGTACTGTGCCTTCTAAGAAATGTCCCCCCACACAAAGCACACTACACACACACACTTGTCACTACAGACACACACACACACAAACACACGTTCACAAAGCGAAGGCATTCCTGGTAAAACGCAGATCTGTGTCTGTGTTTTGAGTCTGTGTGTTTATCTACAGCACATTAAGAGAGGTCGAGGGAGGGTGTGTGAGAGTCGATGTTTTGGTCTCTGCAAACATGCATTCTCCCCCCTCTGGCTCTGAGTGTGGTGTGTGTGTGTGTGTGTGGGAGAGCGAGGATGTGTGCATGAGAGCATGTTTGTGGAGTGAGTGTGGTGAGTGCCAGCAGGTCTTATCAGGTGCTCCAGGGGCCCCAATGAGATTGCTGTCAGGCGATGTTATTATGCACATGCTGCGGCACACATGACACATATGCAAAAAGTCTTGTGTGTGTGTGTGTGTGTGTGTGTGTGTGTGTGTGCGGGGGTGTGTGTGCGTCGTGTGTGGGTGTGTGTGGGGTATGTGTGTTTGCTCTTCATTTTCCTACTTGTGCTGTGTTGAGTTGCCAGCTCGGACTGGCTATGTTGTTATTGCTGGTGCTATCCTCCGGAGGGGAGTTTACCGAGTGGGTAATGAGGAGAAGAGGAGAGGAGGAGGAAACGAGGGAGGTCACTCGTTTCAAGAAAACGTCCACTTTTCCAGGAGCTGAACTTTTCACCCGAGATAAACAAAGTCACATGTCGGGGGTCCAGGAAGTCCCGCCCCCCGGTCCCGGCAGCCAATGGGCGACGAGGAGCTCAAACTCAGTGGACCAATGGCAAGAGGCCCCGGCGTCACTGGAGACCAAATCAATCAGTCACCAAACGCCATAGGGCCGCCCCCCGGCCCCCCGAGACGGCTGCAACGCACACGTGACCCTCATGCAGCAGCAGCTGCCGCGGCGTTCGAAAGCACACAGAGTTGTCATGGGACGAGAAGAGCACAACAAGGACACGGAGAATCTGTACCGCATGTTCCAAAACATACACACACACACACACAGACAGACACACACACCCACACACAAACAGACACAGATACACAGACGCACACACACACACACAGACAGACAGACACACAGACGCACACACACACACATACACATACAGACACACAGACGCACACACACACACATATACATACACACACACACACACGCACACACAGATGCACACACAAACACACAAGACACACACACACACACACACACACAAGACACACACAGCTTCAGGCTAAACACTGTCCTCTCAGGCCTCGTCTGGTCCTGAGGAATGTGTGGAGATCAACGGCCCCCCATCAGTAAACAGAGGCCTGGGCCAGGCTGCTGCCCCCCCCCCCCCCCCCCCCCCCCCCCCCCCACCACCGGGGCTATTACACTGGGCCGGAGGGACCCCCCACAGCGGGGCCTCAGCCTGGCCAGCTAATTAGAAAATGTCAATAGGGTGCATTATTACACGCACGCACACACACACGCACGCACACACCGTCATCCATTCAAACAGAGTCAAGAGGGTGGAGAGGATCTGACTGAACCTGATCAACTTTAGAGACGGAACATCAACGCTAATCGCCTCCCACAGCCAGGATTACACTTCCACAAGAGTTGGACTGACTGGTCTGGTTCCTGCTGGGGCCGGAGAAGGACCAAGGCTGAGAACAACGGCTGGGACGAGGACTCACTCCTCGGGGGGGGGACAGGAGCCTGGGTGCAGTGCAGGCTTTCCACCGTCTTGCATCATGGTGTTTGTCACCTTGGCTTGGCCAGCTCTGCACAGCCCCGCACAATACGTGGATGTTGTTCTGGCTGCAGGAGCAATGGGGGCCGGGGGTCCGTATTCATGGTGCAACAACAAGCCCCGCTACAAAGGAGGAATTCGTCCTGTCACACACACACCGGCCCCGCGGTATTTATTCACCGGTTCTGAGGAACTTCCCACGTTTCTGCGGAGGAGGACTGAAGACGGGGGTCGCCAGGTTCATCGGAACCCGGCCAGCGCTCGACGCCGCCTCTTAATTAACGGAGCGGTCCTTAGAAGCGCAGTAAAACACTTAACCGGGACGCCTTTACGAGCCCAAATCACGCCGTGGACAGCCGTGTTAGCGCCGTAAAAACGCCACCAGGAACACTTCGGCGGCACGACAAACGCGGCCAATTACGTGCAATCGTTTTCTTTTTTTTTTTTTTTTTTTTTTTTAAATCATCAGGGCGCTACATCACACTGGGTTACCGCCGGCGACGGAGGCGGGGCCCCGCCCTACCTCATTATGTCAGTGCGGGGGGGGAGGGGGGAGGGGGGGGGGGGGGAGCCATTGTTTGTCATCCAGGGTGTTCCAGGGGAACCCACCCAGATCCCAGGGCCCGACAAGCTAGAGACGGGCCAGCGCCAGAACATCAAGCCAGTCTGTGTTGAGCGGGTCCAACAACAACAACTCCCAAAATAAAAGTCCTCCATTGGTCTCTGCTAATCACTTGGTAAATAACAGGGTGTCTGTGGACAGCCGCGGGGTGCGGCGGCAGATACATCACACACACACACACACACATATACACACAAAGACACCGTGGACACACAATACAGCCGTACATATTAGAGTGTGCCCACGTGCAGGCGGCATGCGTGTGAAGCAACGGCACCCTGGAGAGGTGATCATAACAATGTGGGCCGACTGCTGGCTGAGACTGCAGGCGCTGTGTGTGTGTGTGTGTGTGTGTGTCCACTCAGGTGTCAAGCCTAGTGTTACAGGTTAGCGCGCACACACACACACACACATGCGTCAGCTCGTCTTTCACATCAAACAATATGGCGGCAGGGCCGCCCGTGTCCACTGCCTTCATGGAGCCCTGGTGAACAGCGAGTGAGACGCCATCCAGAAGGAAGAAGGCTGTCTGAGTCACCGTGGGCCCCTGTGTGTGTGTTCTCCCTCAGCCTGCACCGCAGCACCGTGCAAAGCCATCGCTAGCGTCTTGAGATGGTGAGATCTCGAGACGGGGCTGAATAACTGCTCTGTTTTAAGGGGAGTCGGCAGGAGGGCGTCTGAAAGCTGATCCTCTGGGGGCCGGGATCAATTACCAAATCTTACACGGGCATGTCACTGACACTTGTTTCATTATTAATAGTGCGCGTGTGTGTGTATGTGTGTGTGTGTGTGTGTGTGTGTAAGTGAGTGAGTGAGTGAGTGAGTGAGTGAGTGAGTGAGTGTGTGTGTGTAAGTGAGTGAGTGAGTGAGTGAGTGTGTGTGTGTATGTGAGTGAGTGAGTGAGTATGTGAGTGAGTGAGTATGTGTGTGAGTATGTGAGTGAGTGAGTGAGTGAGTATGTGAGTGAGTGAGTATGTGAGTGAGTGAGTATGTGAGTATGTGTGTGAGTATGTGAGTGAGTGAGTGAGTGAGTGAGTATGTGAGTGAGTGAGTGAGTGAGTGAGTGAGTGAGTAAGTACGTGAGTGAGTGAGTGAGTGAGTTCAGTTCAATGGCTGAGCAAACACACTATAAAGTAGACTAATCCAATCAGAAGCCAGTCAGGTTTGTGTGTGTATGTGCGTTCGCGTAACCCTGTTGTGTGTCTCAGGCCGCTTACCCCATTGAGGACGTTGTGAAGGCACTCGGTGGCACTGAGGTGATTGGTCGAACAACCTGAGGTGGGCGTGTCTTCAGCCTCCCGCGGGCTCATGGGATCTGTAGGCGCACCATTTGTAGTCCGTTCTACGAGGTTTGAAGTCCTGTGTCGCAGGACGAAGGCCGAGCCCTCGCCCCCACTCACCTCCCCGCCGTCCAGCTTGTAAACGCCGGACCGAACGCCGCAAGAAACTGGAGTGGACTGAGCCTGGTGCCGGGCCACACAGGCACACACAAAACCAGGAGTGTCCCCCTTACTTCACTGGACCGGACCGGGGGCTCACTTATGGATGTGAGCAGAAGAACCAGAACAGGTGGGAAATGAGCGGGTGATCCAATGGGAGTAGAGTTGGGAACGTCTGGACACCCCCTTTGGCAAAACTGGTGAGAGAGAAAGAGAGAGAGAGAGAGATATAGAGTCATTACTAGTGCAGAGCAAATAGAGAGAGAGAGAAACAATCCATCAATTGAATTGCATTCATTTTGCTATTCTGTATACACAGGTGCATCTTTGTCATCTCGTGGTACGCGCTGCACCATAAAAACGTAGTACGGCGATTTCCACCGGGAGAAAGAAGACAAACAAATCCAGAAACACACACTCACTGACTCACTCAAAATGAGTGAGTCCTTGTTTGGCCTCACCGAGGACGCACAGGGACGGGCCGAGGAGGACCGTGATTGGCCGGGGCGGCGTGCTCCCGTGACATCATGTGACCAGTCATGTGACAGCCGAGGCACACAGCTTGAGTATTTAGTGGCGCGTTGTCTGGTGAAAAAAAAAACGCTTCCTTTTGTGTAGCGTCAAGCCAAAACCGCGGGGCCCCACGGTATGAAGGCCAGGACGCGTTGCGTCGGGCTGCCGTGACGGCCAATTAGGAGCCGCCGCCGCACTGTCGCCTAGCAAACCGGCGCCCTCAAGGACAGGAACAAGAGACTTCACACACAGGAAGTAGTGAGAAGGGAAGCTGGATCCCTCTCTGCTGAATTCATTTAGGCCTTTTAATTCATTACGTCTACTAATTAGCCCTGTACTTTGGGACCAGGCCTTCGACTAAACCAATGATTTGGGAGTAAGACGCCAGATAATCAGGGTTGCGGCGATTGGGAAGTTCTGGGCTGAATGTGTTTGAAATAAGTGTTTGTCCGATAGCTGACGCCGACGTTATTTGCTTGTTTGTTTGTTTATCTGTTGTTGTTGTTATCCACTTTCCCCATCCCATTAAACAAAAACGTACAAAACCGAGGCAAACATCGGCCGATAAAAATCGGTGCGTCCCTAAAAACAACAATAATGATAGTAGTAATAGCCTGGGCGTGCTGAGATCACAGTGACCTCCAGGGTTTTCACTCCAGCATGCTAGCTCGCTATGCTAATTGTGCATGTGCTGCATGTGCTCCAAGTTAATTTGTGGAGCGTTACTGCACTTTAAAAATAGTCTGCCACCACCATTACACCTGACCTCCAGAGAAGCCCAGTAATGTACCACCAACCACACGCACACGCACTCACACCCAAGCACACATAGATATGCACGCACACACACACACACACGCCCCTAAGCACACATACGCACGCACACACACGCCCCTAAGTACACATACGCACGCACATGTGGTGAAGTCTTTCGCTGTGCTTTGGCGACCAAACTACGTCTGGAACAAAACAACACGAGGCGATGCGGTGCATCCGTCGGGAGTGAAACCACAGGGAATAATAACTCAGGTGTTTGTGCACCGGAGACAAACAGACCTTCCAAAACATATCCGTGCACCACACAGGCTGCCCGAAGCCCAAAGGTACACAGCCATGCGGTCACGGACCCAAGGTGCTGCTTTGGAATTGTCGCCGATTTACATCTGGCGCTCGGTTGAAACACTACGATTCTAGTTTCTTTTTTGGGTTCGCGCATCGAACAGAAATGCCACACTGCGTGGGCTTTGAGCCAGACGGTGAAACTTAAAGGGGTAGTTCCGAATTTTGGACATAGGACCTCATTTCCAAGTTAGCCAGTGTGTTATTCATCATAGGAGACGTTTTCAACACATTTCATTCAGTCCTTCTAGTTGCGGAGTTCGCTGGTGCTAGGCTAGAGCAAGTCAACGGTTTTGGCTAGCCTGCAAATAAAAACAGTCCTACCCAGTCCACTCCAATATCTCCGATGATAAATAACACACTTGGAAATTAGGTCCTATGTCCACATTTTTACTACCCCTTTAAAGTAACAGTGAAAGCCCTGGCACCCTCAGAATGCCGTTCGACAAACACTAGCGCTAACGAGGCGATTTTCTAGACGATTAGTCCATCTGGTCATTTGTCAAACGACAAACGCACAGTACCAACAACAAACGCTGCCTCCTAATGTTGCAGTTCAACTCAAATATTTGGTCCACGGATTGTTACAAAATGGACGCCTTGGTCTGTCTTGGCTGCGTGTCAGAGAAAACTAGCCAAGTTAAGACATCACGTCAGACGCTGGTAACCTGTGGTGGCATTTGCTGTTGTTTACAATTTATAGACTAAAAGATTAATTGATTAATAAAAAATAATGATTGTTGAAATCATGAATGGAGTGGCTGCAGCCCCAGAACACAGGTTGCCGTGGTGCCGCGACACTCGACTCTAAACGCCACCATGAGACCACCAGAGTAGACCACCGACCGTTGTCCGGGCTGTTGCTGCTTTCTGGGTGCGCCCAGGCGTCTCTCAACAACCCG
Source organism: Urophycis tenuis (assembly GCA_036785325.1). Classification (NCBI taxonomy): domain Eukaryota; kingdom Metazoa; phylum Chordata; class Actinopteri; order Gadiformes; family Phycidae; genus Urophycis; species Urophycis tenuis. The sequence continues at coordinate 51,057 of JAXIVH010000647.1, forward strand.
GGGGCTCCGCCCAGACCTCCGCTCCGAGGGCGTGGGGGTCACAGTGAAGGCCATGCGATCCTTGAGGCCGCTGGGCCCATGAGGTGAATGTCTATCCTGGGTGTGTGTGATGCGCTGTTGTTTCAGAGTCCGCTCCCAAACACTGGCTCAGGTTCATCCAGTGATAAAACCGTCTCTGTGTCTGCTGTACGGACACAGAGAGGTGGGGCGTTGAGGATGTTTGGTGGGGATAGTTAGAAGCTTCAGAAGACGAGTGGTGGTTGGTTTTCAGCCAGCTACTCAAAACAACGCTCAGCTAAGCTACGGCTTCCAACTTGATTTCTAACGGGAATCGTTGGGAAACGACCATACATTTTTCAGTCGCCCATTGGCTGGATCTTCTCTGACCTGAAATGGCCCTCCTTCAGGGCCAGACAGGGTCTGGCTTCATAACAGGACATGACACACAGGACAGGATGTACTGCAGAGTTATGAGTCCACCAGGCGTCAGAGATTATCAGGAAGATACAGGTGCTCCCAGGATACCCACATGATCCTAATTAGCTTGTTTACTTTGGGCACGATTACACTGACTGTTAACTTAAGGCAATGCTATGGTTTCATCATGGAGACAGTCATGGGCCATAACATAACAGCAGGGCTTCCCCTAACTAAGCAAATTAATCCCTACAAGTGGAACCCAATCAACCTAAGTCATTATAACATAAGGTATTATGATCATTAGTTCAAGTTCAAGTTCAAGTAACTTTATTGTCAAGTGTGCTATATGGCAGGCATATAGCACAGATTAAATTGCAGTCCTCTCAGACCTACGGTGCAAAATTAACAAAATGGACAATCAGACAAACAAACAGACATTGTACAGACAACACAGAAAAATACAAGTATGAAATACAAAATACAAAAATACATTAGAATCAATTATTATCCTATGGTTAACTTTGCCATACACAGCAGCAACAGACTGTTAAGTGAACACTGAACCAAGCCTAATCACATTATCACAGTTCACAAAGAGTCATTCCAAACGTATTAATTGCCATCCATTGATTACCCACGCGGGTGCCATGTGACGCACACACAAACACATACGCCCTTAAATTGGCTTGACAGGGTCTTTCCCTCTGGTCATCTGACACGGGGAACAGCCAACGCAGACACATCCACAACGTCACATGACGAGCACACAACACAGGAGGACTACAGAAGTCAAAGTAACAGACAGCATTCAGCCTGTTGAGTCTATCATCAGCCTAATCAAGGCAGAAAACAAAGAGCCATGCATAAAACACAAACACATGAACGAGGCGATGGCATAGATGGAGAACTATAAAACAGACGAAAGTGCTAGAAATTGCTACGGCTGAAACGCGACGAAAGCCTTTCCGGATTGAACCGTGTAAGCTCTGTGGAGACAAAGGCCGCCTGAGGCCAGCGCACGGCTCCAAACCCAACACTTCCACCTCCACAATGGCCCGAATCAATCCGCCCCATTCTCTCCCACTGATCGACCATTTCACAAGAAGTGTGGGGGGGGGCAGACAGCGAGGCTCCCTGGTGATTTGGACTCCATTTCTCCCTGATATTTCTTTTGAGGAGTGAAGCTTCTGCTGGGGCCGAGGCTGGAAGGCCTCTGAGAGTGCAGGGTGAGGTAGCGAGCAGCAAGGGGGGGATAACAACTGAGTCTGATGGGGCTGCTACGGCTGTGGCGGTCGATTCCCCAGACAGCCAGGCATTCAGGCTCGGGGGGGGCTCTAAATGCCTCACCAGAACACGAGCGGCCTCTTGACTATTGAACTCTCCTGATGGCTTTTCAGCCCCGCCACGGCCCTGGGTTTGTTTTTTTAACCCCATGTATGTTTAATGACGGCGGGCAGCGAAGCGAGGCTGGAGGGAACACAGAAGCCACACAGCGGAGGTAACAGAGCACAGGCGTGTGGGTTTCCACGGAGCAGCAGGTATCTGTGATGACACACAGACGGCTGCCGAGGGCTACAGATTGAGGGTGACGTCTAGGTGTTCCATACGTTAACGCTGACCACTCCTGAATGGACCCTCGCTGGCGCTACAAAGCCCATTAGCCTTTGTCTCCTCGCCGTATTGCTTTGTCACCCCGCCGTCGTCGTCGTCGTCTTAATTCAGCATCTTTGGTGAAACCGCCCTGCCAAATACGTGGCCCAATCTTCAGCCTGGCGTTCTTATTGAAACCAAACGCCACGCAAACACCCCAGGTGGCGAAAAGGCACATCCTTACAAACATACAAGTGCATTACCATCATCATCATCATCATCATCCATAACTATTCAAGTTCAAGTTCAACTTCAAGTAACTTTATTGTCAAGTGTGCTACATGGCAGGCATATAGCATAGATGAAATTGCAGTCCTCTCAGACCTGCGGTGCAAAATGAACAAATGGACAATCAGCCCAACAGACAGACAAACAGACATTGTGCAGACAACACAGAAACACAGAAAAATACAAGTATGAAAAAAAGTGAGGTAGTGACTATTACTATTACTACTAAGGGTGTACACGTACACACATATCTACAAATATATATATATAAATCTATATTTATATTGAAAAGGCAGTGCTGAGGCTGAATGCACGCAGCACATTCTGGGGAGCAACTCCATGAGTGAAAGCCAGCGTGTCCAGGAGGGGACAATTTATATGTGCCCCAGCAGCCATGGCCGGGGGAGATAAGGGCAAAAAGATAATCCCGGATAGGACACTGATCTGGAGGTGGAACGGACGCTCGATATATATTTATCCAGGCGGTCATTGTCTGTACAGGGTCGGTGGGTGGTGGGGGTGGGGGTGGGGGGGGGGGGGTGTGGGGTGTCACCGCTGGTCGTCCCTTGCTTTCATTTGACCGAATACATCAGCCGCTGTGATACAAACATGACAGACTTTGTTCACCTGCCAGCCATGTCGGGCCGGTGAACCTTCTAGAATCTTCGGGCAAAACCATGACGACTCTCTTAAATCCTACCTGGGGCGGGGGGGTGGAATGCTGAACTAAAAATAATGCATTGGGTTGTCATGGTTTCCTCAAAGATTCTAGAAGGTACCCCCGCCCCCCCCCAACCGAACAATCCAACATGGCCGCTAAGTGAACGAGGCCCGGCGGGGTTTTATACCGCGTACCACGTTAAACCGGCACTATTGACGGACGAATAAAACGCGTTGACTCGAAACGCACACATGAATGGAGTTTTTTTTTTACAACCGGAACATCTCAGAACAACAGCTCCCACAACTGACCTGAACTACAACTCCCAGATGCACTGTGTGCTCATCAACACCACGTTCACCCAGAGTGGGGTCACGCTGGAGGACAATGCAGGGGGGGGATGCTCATGGCGTCCGGTCACTTTGCTATTGTGTCCTGGTGGTGCCGTTTTTAATGAGTCCATTGCTGGCTATATTGGCTGGCTCGGTGGGATGATTACCCAGGAGATTGCATACATAAAACCACATCCCGTGAAGGGCACTCATTGAGGAAGGGAACAAGTGAGTGTGGAGAGACGCTGGTAAAAAAAAAGACCTCATGCAAGGTCACGTGATCGAGTGTGTGTGTTAGACACATTAAGAAGGGAAGGAACATGGACATACACACACACACACATATAAACACACACAAACACACACACTAACACAACATCCTATCTCGGATGGGTTACTAGAACACTTTCTACAGAAATGACTCACTCCCCATTAGTCTCTCTGGCTTACAGACAGTCTCTACACTCACAGACAGACTCACACGCACACAAACACAAACACAGCCGGGGACGGATTTGCACACACAAAAATATTTGCAGATGCTCACCTGTTTTCTCTGCTACTATGCTTTGATTCAGAAAATGCCTGTGCTGTGTATTTTCACCTGTGTGTGTGTGTGTGCGTGCATGAGTGCGTGCCTGCGTGCCTGTGTGTGTGCGTGCCTGCCTGCCTGTGTGCGTGCCTGCGTGCCTGCGTGCCTGTGTGCGTGCGGGTACACACAGTACTGAGGTCACCAGAAAAATCACTTGGAACTGCTTTGAACCGCAGAAGCCACAGGGGAGGAACAGAATGACACGGCGTGGAGCAGAATGAGAGCGAGGGGGGAGGAGGGGGGGGAGGGGGGGGGGAGGAGGGGGGAGGCTGGTTGGCTGGTGGGGGCAGTGTCACCGGGGCGGGGGGTCGGAAACCATCAGCCCTCTCCGCTGCGACGAGAGCGGGGAGCGCGTGGCGATGCTCGTGTCCCCGAACGGTCGCCGTGACGACAAGAAGCAGGGGAGGCTGCGAGCTTGTCCCTGACAGAGGGGGAGGGGGAGGAGGAGGAGGAGGGGGAGGAGCCATCCTCGAGGCTGTCCAAGTCCGGATGGATGGAGGGCCCCCGTGTCACGGGTCAGAGGCCCCCCCCCCTCCACACACACACACACACACACACACACACACACACACACACACACACACACACACACACACACACACACACACACACACACACACACACACACACACACACACACACACACACACACACACACACACACACACACACTCTCTATTGGATGGGGCTAATAGAATGGAATGGGCCCGTGGCGCTGGAGCGTGAAGCAGCTGCACAGTCACGGTCCAGAGGGGGAGACACAGACGGGCCGGACCCCCCCTGGCAGAGGCACCGGGGGACCGCAGAGCGCCG
>JAXIVH010000648.1:0-10000 GCA_036785325.1 Urophycis tenuis
AGATAAGTGCAGAAAAGTGGCCAATTCACAGGGGACTCAATTATATCATAAAATCCCTGTATTGACCGAAATAGTGCAATGTCCTCTTTAGAAATGACAGCCCGGCGGCATCAGTCTCAGAACACTTTACTTATATTAATAGTCTTTAACAAATGTGTACATGACAATATTACCATATGGCAATATCAAAATACAGCATCTCTCCCTTCCTCACCAATGAAATGCTTACACCATATTTTTTTTTTAAAGTTCAAAATCAGTAGTTACCGCGCAAAAGCCAAAATTTAGGAAATAAACAAGACAGAGCCGAGCGCCATGTCAACGGAGGCAATTGTTTACTGAAGGTCTACCTAATCATCTCCTAGCAACCAGCCCCGCCTACCCCACCCTCCCCTATCAGGTGAGGCGAGGCACGGAGCGATCGGTTAGGCTGCCTCGTGTTTTTGTGTCCCGCTCACAATGCAATGTGTGGAGCGAGCGAGCGAGCGAAGTGAGCAAGAGACGGCTCTTTGTGCTCCAGATTTTGTTCTTAGTGAGCAACGAAGGAAGATCGGGAGGAAAGATAGAGAGAGAGAGAGAGAGGAACCTCAAAACACTAGCGCCAGGCTACAGACACACCCTAGTATCACTTTCTTGAAAGAAAAGAAAAAAAACATACACATGTCTCTGCCTACCCTTGTTATGCACTACACCCCCCCCCCCCCCCCCCCCCCCAAAACACCACCACCACCAGCACCACCCAATGTGCCAGAAAGAGGCTGCCAGGATTAGGGCCGCACTGATAACAAGGCTGTGGTGTTGGTGGTGGACGTCTGTATAATGTATGGTGGTGGATGTTCTTTGTTTACCCAAATAGTGCTGGTGAGTTCTCATCGCATCGGTGGGCTGGTGAAAGTACAAACCGAGCTCAAATCTGGGGAAGAGCGCAAAGGCTGTAGTTTGACATGAATAAATAACAGAGCTGCAGGCAGGCTTGCGAGAAACAGATGAGACGGGGAGAGAGAGAGAGAGAGAGAGAGAGAGAGAGAGAGAGAGAGAGAGAGAGAGAGAGAGAGAGAGAGAGGAGAGAGAGAGAGAGAGAGAGAGAGAGAGAGAGAGAGAGAGAGAGAGAGAGAGAGAGAGAGAGAGAGAGAGAGAGAGAGAAATGACAAGGAGTGAAAGAGAGTCAGTTGGTAATTTCATTAATGGCAAATGGAAGTATAATGACTCTCTCGCTCTCTCAAATGAAACAGAAACTGGATTAAGGAGGTCTGCCTTGTCCAATCAGACACTCGTCCAACTAACGTTTTGGTTTTTTTAAATTTCAAAACATTGGCCATTACCTGATATTAACCACCACTAAGACTGGAGCAGTTTTCCCACCAGGCTGCAGCAGAATGTGTGAAAATGAATATTACCCAAAATAGAAATTAAGTGCTCTTAACTGTCAAAAAAGCATGGGTAGGGCGTGCACACACACACACACACACACACACACACACACACACACACACACACACACACACCACACACACACACACACACACACACACACACACACACACACACACACACACACACACACACACACACACACACAGTTGATCAAAGTCATCTTGTAGACGCACATAAGCACCAATTTAGAAAATTCAAGCAAGCAGTAATCTCTGGGGCAGAAAGCGCTTTTATGAGTCTGCTTCATAAGGCCATTTGATGACTTGGGCTCCTCTAATGATAACGTGCAATATCAATTCAAACCTTTATCTAAGCCACAAAGACCACTGACGTTTCCCTCATTAGCCATGATGTCGAGATAGAGATAAACAAATCAAAGAGGACTAGGGCTGAGTGAATACAATAAACACACAGGGAAAGTGTTCCCTGTTTGTGCCCCTGTGCGCAGATGCGTGCGTGTGTGCGTGTTTGTGTGTGTGTGTGCTTGTATTTCATCCAGCATCAGGCCAGGACAAGACAGTCAACAGCAAACACACAGCGCATGCATGGCTCGTCTCTCAGGGGACAGGGGGAACGAATGCAGAGGCCTTCATCGGAAATATGTCCCTTCTGAGGGAGATTTTACCACCAAAATATGACAAAGAGTGTCAGCTCTGTAACGCAGTAAATATCCAATCACATTGGTTATCTGGTGACCCCATGGGGGGGGGGGGGGGGGGGAGACCCAATACAAATCTCATATCCAGGTCACAGATAATATACAGAAAATGTGCTGTTCAGGCAGCATTTTCTGCAACACCACAATTTCCCAAGCAATTACATTATAACGTATATGAATTGGTATATTATACATTAAACCAGGAAGGTATTGGATGTATAGTTGAATTGGCATCAAGGTGCCAGTTAGCCCATAAGGGGGGGAAAAGCAGTTCACACGAGCAGCCATTACATCTGGCAATCCTCCAATATGAACCTCTGACAAAAAGCACATAGGGTCTTTCAGGACAACATAGTACCCCATTTTTCGGTCGCCCATTGGCAAAATGGCGTTAAAACGGGTTCTGTGGAGCCTGTAGTCCCGCTCCAATCCCCCACAACTATCAGTCATTCACGGCAGGCCGGTTTAATTGCACCAAAAAAAGGGGGGCACCTGGCTCCCGGGCCGCTATAAAAGAGAAGCCGTGGGGGGTGCATGGATAGAGAAGGTGCCAGAACATCCAATAGCTGTGCCTGGAGGGCACCAAGGATCTAGCGTTACTTTGAACAGCTTAAGGAGGGGCGCCCAGCACCACATTGCATCCAAAAACCCACATGATAAAATAATCACCCCCCCCAACCCCACCGATCGATGATCTGAAGCACACACACATTAGGGATGGGTCTATTATTGTCTAGGCAGGTGCATGGTCATGGGTTGGAACAAAGCCAACGTCATACAGGGCAACTGTAAGGAAAAGCACGTAGTGACATTTGGGGGGAACAGTCACTGCAACAACTGGATAACTAAACAACATGTGATTATTCATGTCGGTGACTTAATGGTAAAGATTGGGGGAACTCACCGGCCAGGCAAACTGGAAGGGGATGATGATCTTGCCAGTGTCGTTGAATTTATTAGGGTTTTTGCTCTGGAAAGAAAATCTATTTCCACCGAGGACTCGGGTCGATTTAAATCCGTAGGTGCACTGGCGCTTACTGGTGACCTCCATTTGGTACTCCTTAAGGCAAATGTTGAAGTAAGTGTCGCACTCGTCTGGACTGCAGCGCAGGTCCTCGGAGTTCCTGGTGCCGTCGCAGCATTCCCCGTCCGCCAACTCGCCGTTTACATTCTCTACGGTGATCAACTGGAGCTCAAAATAACCAGTTGACTGGGACACCTAAAAATATAAGAATAAAAAAAAAAAAAAAAAGAAAAGGTGAAAAAAAAGGGCAGACCACCAACATCATTGCATGCGTAAAAACGGAGCGGACGACCAAAATGCGCGTGATATCAGAACAAAAACAACACATTTGTTTGAGATTGATGTCTCAATGTAATCCATTCTACAAACGCAATGCCCATCATTTGCTCTAATAGTTCAGTGAATGCATGCGAACGGACGTTGTATCAATTGTGTCAATGGGGCTACTATGAAATGCTGGGGTGACGGAAATTAACCAGTGCATGAGGCAATTGATACAATGTAGCCTAACTTACAACTTGTGCATGCAAGGGCCTGGTTCTAAAAAAAAAAACGTGGATGGTACACAGTATTTCAACAAAATGGAGATGAGCCTTTATTAATTCCCTCAGACAAATCTTGTCATGGTAACATTATCCCCATTCTGACGGCCACGTTCATTTCAATGACCGATGCACGCTCCGTGAATATGCAATATTAGAGCAAATAAATTAGCATACGCCCACCAACTTTTGACATTGACTACTTTAACACCCATCCAATTCATTTTAGCTGAATATTTGGAAAACATGCCCCCCACCACCCGCCCTCTCCCCTCTTACCTTCGTCCATAACGTCAACAGCAGACACACTAATGGGAGGCGATTCCTAATCCTTGTACGATTCCACATGCCTTCGATTAATTACAGTGACATAGGGGGGAAATTTGATGAAAAAAAAAAACGATGTGCGGCCGTGGACCGGCGACCAATTCCTCCGCTCCTGACATGCAAAAAAGCTCACGTTCGTATTTGTTTCCCACCGCATACGTTCAGAATAGACCGAAACATTTACATGCGTGTGTTTAGCAAGGCAAGCGGCCGATTGCAGCGTATAGCGGCTGGCCCATCCAACAAGAGTCTCCCTCCGTCAAATCACTCCACACGGCAACTGAAGGCTTTCGCAGCAGGCACAGCACGCTTGAGGAGAGGATGTCTTCTTTGATTGGCAGCTCAATAAACCACTTAGAAATTCGCCTGCGGGCAGACTCTGAGCCAACCGGATTAAGGGGCGGACAATGTGTGCCAAAACTTCAATTGCATTGGGTTTATCCCCGGTTATCCCCGGGTTTGATTTAGGTGAACCGCATTGTGGCATTGTGTGCCTCGAATATGTTTTGTATGAATCAAATATACCAATTAGTCCGCGCATACTGGAGTAATAATTCGCATTATGTAAATAATGTGTTTATAATACAAATAATTCTGAACCTTTTGTTATTATTACTATTATTTATTTTATTTATTTCGGTCATCGTGGACCTATTTTCAATTAGGCAAGGGAACAGGGGGCTTTATATTGAGTGGAAAAGAGTACATTAAGTAATTAGTTCTTGCCGAGGTAAATCCATTTATTGCTTATTGTCTTTACTCAGGTCTTTTATTGCACTCCTCTATCCCCTTGTACTGCTGGTCAATGTGAATTTCTCCTAAAGGGGATCAATAAAGGAATATCTTATCTTATCATATCTTATCTTATCTTAAATTCACTTTGTGAACTATGCAAAGAGACTCGCACGGGAGAAGTCTCCCATCTTTTGTCGTCTACTGCGCCATTCATCCTAATGATATCAAACCGCTACGAGCGTCCCCCGCTCTAAATATAAAGCCAATTGACATTCTATGACCTTGGCTTCTTCTCAAATCAAGACACCGCCGCAGCCAGCCATCATCCTGAGGCACCACACTCTCCAGTCCCCATGATGTGGGCCTATCGTTGCGGTAGTTCACAGCGCCCTCTTCTGTAAATTAGCACCATGACGCGTGAAAGTGCCGTTAAACCTGATGGTTCGTATAGGCTACTTTGAAATACTCCCAGCAAGCATCTCTCCCGCTATCCAGTTACCGTCTACGAAACGTAGCGTACACAAAGCACAGTCTACAATACGAGGGTATTGGAGAAGGTTTATTTATCTCGGAATCGAAAAAACGGAACTGCACTGACAATAGGAAGTCCCCCCCCCCTTCCATTTTCTCTAACCTGAAACTGGGATTAACCGTTTCCTCTATAATATCTATTATTGTTCCTCTATTATTGTAATATTTATGTGCCAAAATAATGGCCCAAATTATCTATCTATATATATATATATCTGTGCCAATGCTGAAAAATGAAAACGAAGGTGAATTTGCCTCTGCCTCCACCCCCTCTTCACCCAGCCCCTTGTCTCTCCTCGTCTTCCTCCCATCAGACGACTGCCATGTCATCAGATAGGACTTTCAGAAGACTAGCCATAGCCTGAGCGGCTACAGGTGCCTCCACTGGAACAGTTCACACCCTGTCACACTGTCCCATGTCGCTGTAAATGTGTGTGTGTGTGTGTGTGTGTGTGTGTGTGTGTGTGTGTGTGTGTGTGTGTGTGTGTGTGTGTGTGTGTGTGTGCATGTGCATGTGCACGTGTGTATGTGTGCGTGTGGTTTAGCCATTCTCTTGTCTTTGTGTTTCTTTGTGATTGTACATGCATATATATGTGTGTGTGTGTGTATGTGTCTGTGTGTGTGTGTGTGTGTGTGTGTGTGTGTGTGTGTGTGTGTGTGTGTGTGTGTGTGTGTGTGTGTGTACATATAAATACAGACAAGCAATCACGTCTATGTCTTATACATGAATGGGTGTTGGTGTGTTTCCTTCCATGTGTGTGTATGTGTGTTTGTGCATGAGAGAGAGAGGAAGAGAGGGAGAGAGAGGGAGAGAGGGGGGGAGAGAGAGAGAGAGAGAGAGAGAGAGAGAGAGAGAGGAGAGAGAGGAGAGAGAGAGAGAGAGAGAGGGGGGGGGGGGGGGGGATAGAGAGAGAGAGAGATAGAGAGAGGAGTATGCACCAGTGGAGAATGGATTAGGGTGTTGCAGCTCTATGGGGGCTAGCCAGCTAACAGGAAAGCGGTATGTGTGTGTGTGTGTGTGTGTGTGTGTGTGTGTGTGTGTGTGTGTGTGTGTGTGTGTGTGTGAGAGAGAGAGGGGGGCTGACATGTGAAGTGGGTTTCTTCTCTCATCCATTTTTCATGGCCTTTCACCTTTCAGATCTTTTATCCCACATGTCGGGCTGAGCAGGTCGATCTCTTTTATCTTTTATCATGTTTTTTTTGTGGAACTGTATATGCTGTCCATATGTCTTTGTGCACCAGTGTGTGTGTGTGTGTGTGTGTGTGTGTGTGTGTGTGTGTGCGTGTGTGTGTGCGTGTTGTGTGTGTGTGTGTGTGTGTGTGTGTGTGCGCGTGTGTGTGTGTGTGTGTGTGTGTGTGTGTGTGTGTGTGTGTGTGTGTGTGTGTCCGGTGCGTGTGTGTGTGTGTGTGTGTGTGTGTGTGTGTGTGTGTGTGTGTGTGTGCGTGTGTGTGTGTGTGTGTGTGTGGGGTGGGGGGCTATGCCAGTGTTGCTAGTTTACTGATGAGAACCACTTTGCACTCATGTCTTTATTTCTTCTTCTTGTTTTATGAACATAATAATTATATTACATGTCAGCCACCATGTAGAATATTAGGTGTCACCAGACTATTGTTGTTGATCATATTCGTCCTCACTAGTCTCTGGGCAGGCAGACAATCTACACGCTTTGAGCACAGCACAGTGCATACTGATGTTTATTCCAACTCAACATATAATCACGCTTCTCATTCCCAAGGTGCCTCTTTCAAGAAAGTCTTTGCTGGTGATGACATTGCTGCTTAAACCCTAGCAGGTACAAAGGAGTACACAGATCCTGGCTGAAATGTATGTGTATGGGCGCAGTTACAAAGTCTCCATGTCCATGGATTGATCATATAAACACTATCAAACACATTGTTTTGACTATATTTAGTGTCCATCCACTTTACATTGTGCAGATTTAGAGTGCCCCCAATTGCCTTGCAAAGTAGTCATTTGAACAAATAAGAAACAGCAATTCCATAAATATAATGTGGAAGTTGTCCCTCGGGTTTCATTCATATGTTGTTTTTTCCATCTTAACAACAAAATAAATAGTAAAACCGTAAAATGATGTTCACATTCACACCCTTTGAACCTGAACCAAGGCCCCCTGTGTTGGTGTCAGGTCCGAGGTCCTTTTTGATTTGACTCATCTATACTAAACCCCCCCAAACGATTTTCTTTGAGGCTGATATTAAATCAGCTCATATTCACATAGCTCCATACCCTCCACAGAAAGCAGCTTAAGCTATCTCGCTGGATGATCTGGGTTCCAAAAACGAGAGAACCTCATGCGAAGCTTAGCCATCCAAGCAAGCTGCGAATCCCCGGCTATGAAGGTGTCTGCTGACGCCCTTATGCCTTGCGTTCCCTCATCCCGTGTCCCCACTTTGTTGTATCTGTGTGTCCTGAAGCAGAACAGTTCGTATTTCCTGCCGGACGGCTTTGGTTGTGCAACATTACAGGTGAGGAAGAAAGAAGGGGGGGGTGCGGGGGAAACATGAATGAAGTGCAGAGAAACGTATTGTGGCTAAAGCCACGCCATACGTTATGAATGGCCTTGAGATAACCCGCGCCACGCCTCGCGTTTAACCTCTCCTTGTCCCTTGTAGATCCCTACTGCCAACGTTACACATGAACCCCTTCAGAAGCTGTACAACAAAGATCGACAACTTTTTTTTGAGACACAGCAGACTGATTTTACGTTGAGATGTGAACTGTTTTGTACTTTAACCGTGAACGGGTGTCAAATGTGATTAGAGCAGTGCATTTGGAATGAAATGACTCCATTGCGCGCTGCCTTTGTGCGTGCGACAGGCAAGCTGCAAGTTTGCAGTTGTGTCGCTTGGACCGTGAAACGCCAACAGACTCTAGAGCCAATGGAGACCTAAAAGGGATCTCATGAAGTTCTTCAGTTCCTCCTCATCCTCCCACGTGATGTCATGTCTTTTGTGCGACATTGTGAGCCAAAAAGGCTTGACGTACGCATGTATGGCTTGGTTTTCCTGTTGGAGGCGGTTTCACCATGAAGGAAGCGGCCACTTCTAAATCTACAACTTAAATTTGTTTAAAATGTACTTTTGAATGCTCTATTTATACACTAGACAGATTCAGTGAGATTCAAAAAAAGAACCATTCGCTCGATATCAACCAGTGAGGCCGGTAGAGTCGAACCCGAGTCGCCACGCGTGTCTTGCATGCGCAGACCTGCACATGGACGTCCGCCAACAAGACAGGTATGCCGCGTTACCGCGTCCCCCCCCCCCCCCCCCCCACGGCTGTTTTCAGTAAACCCAACCGTATCAAATGTTTGTTGTACCCATGAAAAAAAAAAACGCCCTCGGCAAGTCATTTCTCAATTGCTTGCACCCCCCCCCCCACACACACACACACACACACCCCGTTTAAACGCGTGTTTTCGTTTCCCTTGATACAGGGATGAACCTCCTTTCCCAAACAGTGTCACCATTCGACAGCCACCCGTGGCACCCGTGGCTGTGTGGTTAACCGAGCTTAAACAGAAAGGTGCTGATGCAGGTGAGGGGAAGGTGCTGATGGTGGTCTCTGTGTGTGTGTGTGTGTGTGTGTGTGTGTGTGTGTGTGTGTGTGTCTGTGTGTGTGTGTGGATGTGCATGGGGCCCCGCCGGTCCATATAAAAAACTTTATCTTACAACTCCCCGCCCATTCGATGAAATTAAAAAAGGGAAGCTGATAAGAAGTCTGCAATAAAACACCAGGAGGGTGAGGTGGGTGAGGTGGGTGAGGTGGGTGAGAGGGCCGAGCGGTGCGATGATGAGGGTGAAGACCGGGTAGCCCTTCTTCGCCAGCATTCCACGGCAGCAGGTTGGGCGCCAGGACCTCATAAATACACCGGGGAAGCGATAAGGAGGCGGCAGATGCTGAGCGGGCCGCACAGAGCTCACAGAAGGCCCAACCAAACGGCCTCAAGGCGCTGCGGTCCATCAGCTACAGGAACAGAGAAAATGAGGCAGGCTAGCCACGTGGGGTAGCCGGTGTGTTTGAGTCGGTTCGTGTGCAAAGGGTCTTTAAAGAACTCGACTTCACGTCGAGCCCCTGGCACGGTTTGAGGCACTCGGTACCTCGCCACTATGATGCTGGGTGGCCATTGTCTATGTTATCTACTGAATGACTGGTAAAAAAAGGGAACAAGGTTTACACTAGCTTGACAGAGGCAGGGATAACAGGGGCAGCAGTAGCTCAGTGGGTAGTGCGGGTGGACAGAGCGGGTCATCCACAAACCGTAGGGTCGGCGGTTCGATCCCCTCGATTCCCCTCCACCAAACTGTCTGCATGTTGAAGTGTCCATTGGTTGCATCCAACCACTGCTTTGTATACTAGCAATGGTTAATCTAGCAAGTGAAATGCTTGAAACTTGTTCTGGTGACTTTATTACTGTATTAGCAGCAATTAAATGTTTCACCTTCTTATGACAAATGTACTCTTTGTAAGTTGCTTTGGATAAAAGCATCTGCTAAATGCCCTAAATGTAAATGTAAGTGTCTTTGAGCAAGACAATGAACCCCAACTTGCTTCCCCGGGCGCTTAACATAGCAGCCCACTGCTCCTATGTACCATAGGATGGGTCAGATGCAGAAAACAAATTTTGTTCCCATATCTAAAAATACTGATAAAGACCGAAAGGTCCTCTCTTCCCTTCTCAAAGTCGATATGGTGGTAAACATGTGGAGAAGAGCCACTGAATAAGT
>JAXIVH010000648.1:12500-15000 GCA_036785325.1 Urophycis tenuis
TGCTACACTGGGCCATTGTAACCCAGCAGCTCTTCAAAATGGCGGTTCCACAAACTGCCCCAGCAGGAATCGAAGAAAGACAGGATTCACTCGACAAGATCTCCCTCGCCGGGTACATCAGTCCTCCGTCTGATAGTATAACATCAAAAGTAAAAAATATACCAACTCATACCTCGTCCTGACTAGGGCCAGACCGGGTACCGGGGCTACACCGCTAAGAAACAGCAAAAGAATCAACAGTGAAAAGGCTTTTTCGTCAAAACGGCTTCCAATGACAATATATCGGTAGAGAAAAAGAGAATACTAGACATAGCACCCTCAGTGATATTTTTTTTTTTTTACAAGATACAACTCAACCCCGCGGTCACTGACAATACATAGAAAAAAAAAAAAAAACATTACAAAAAAATTTAATAAATCTCCCCCCCCCCTCCCCGCAACAACTAAATGAACAGCTGAGCAGACGTTTACAGTGGAGGGGCGGGGCTACACAGGGTGGAGGCGTCTTGAGACAACGCAACGCAGGACAAAGGGACTCGCAGCTCCCGGACAGGCTGGTGGCTCCTCCACACCGACCCCTAAGCTTGTAGATGGGACACGTTGGAGCCTTCAGAGACAGGCCAGAGTCTGCCAAAAAAGGTTCTTTTGTTTATTATTTTTTTAAAATCTGCTGTGACTCTACTGGCCTGAGGTATGGAGGTAGAAACGCCACACAGCAGGACTTGTACTTATAATATATAATCAGGGGTGAAGCGCAAGTACGCCGAATGAGAGGCTTGAGATTTCCCGCGTACTCGCGATTACCGTGATCCACTGATAAAGCCGGCCTCACAGCTGCATCTGGTTTAAAAAGCACAACGTTTGAAATGTTTTAACCACCCATTTGTTTGTTTTTCTTTTGGCAGAATGGTGGGGCACAGAGGTCGTTCATTTTGGCTATGTGAGTCTCAACCACGGCTCCCCGAATGAGTTCCTCTGAAATCACGGCTAACCGTTTTACCACTTCGAACGACCTATCCACTGCCCTGATGAGTTCAGTAGCTTAAGTCAATGACTGAGGTAAACAGACTTTTTTTTTCTTTCTTTTTTTTTTTTAACGGCATAGAGACAAATTCCACCAGTGTATCTCAACTTTAAACAGCTCTTCTCACATTTGAATCCAATCAGTTTAAAATCAGCGCGCGGTGCGGCTTTTAAGCGACGCACAAAGGAGTGACCGTGTCCCTGGATGGCGTGATGGAAAAGCTAAGCTCAACACAAACTTCAGGGCTAGCACCGTCCCAGGTGGAACCATGGTTATTGCGATCACTCTCTCTCCCGATTGGCTCAAACTCGGGCCAAGGTGACGTCACTTTGCCCTGGGATCATATGGCTCATGACACCGGCGTGTGTTCTGTGCCATCCCTGAAATGTTAGCGTTCTGCTTATGGCTTACAAATGGCAGTCTGACATATGTTCTGTCGATGGACGTTTCGGCACACCGCCAACGTTTCCTCAAAGAGGAGACAGTTGGATTGCAGCCATGAAACCGCAGCATGTATCCACACTCATGTATGCATACTTTGACAGCGAAAAGAACGGGACCATGACCACGAAGTGTCACTGTTTAGAGTGTTTTTTGTTGGTCCGATACTGACACCAGAGCCCATGTTTGAGAACAGGGGTGCCCATTACATAGATTAATAAAATGATGATTTACAGATGATGTTAGCCAATCATCGATCCTCACCGTGGCATTTGTCACTTGATTGGCATGCGGGGCAGCCAAGTCTGAGATCTCATTTTCGTAGCACACCTGGTCACAGCGTCTGCATGGTAAACAAAGGTTTACCACGGGTGTGCCGTAGCATTTGTAATGTCGTCAGATCATTTTGACGTGGTCATTTTAAAAGCAGCTCGCAAGCCGAAAAAAGTGCGGGCACCCCTGTTTTAGAATGAGGGAGAGGCTGACCATCACAACCCACTAGAGATATGTTGTCAAACCTGGCGTGTGGTGCTTTGACTGGGGGTTAATGGTGGTCTAGTTGCCCCTCCCACAACACTAAAACAATGTGTTGGGAGAATCAAATGTACGGTGGAAACTCAACACGAAATGCTTTTAGCTTAGAAGGGCCAAAATGTTTTGTTTCACTTGTTTCTGTGTTTTTTTTGTACACTTGAGGAGCGAAAAGGTAACCAGCCACTTAAAATACAGATTCTTGTGTTATGATACGTTTTAAAAAGGAAAGTCAAAGGAATCGAGTTATTTCACCGGAGATCAATATTTACATGTATATTTTCATCAACTGAACAGTGTCCCCTGCCACCACATGACTGGGTCAAACAAGCCCATGTTCTCGATTTCAGAACAAATTCTACACGCACCAAAATGTGTGCACTCATTCAGCGCAGGATTATGATATTTATATTTGTTAAAGATATACTTTAGATTGTGCCAAGTAAGAAAATAACTGTTCTGCCACATGTACATACTGCTCCCTAGTTATTCTCAAACCCCAAA
>JAXIVH010000648.1:20000-22500 GCA_036785325.1 Urophycis tenuis
GCTTTTTACAGGCCGGCGACGGCCACGAATTCCAGATTTTTTTCCCTTTCTTTTTCCCATCATAGCGATTGATTTAATGCTCGCTGTAGGTATGTAACCAGAATTGTGACAAACACGGCAAACAATGCCTCCAAAAGAAATCGCCCTCCCCTTTCGCTGCGACAAACCCTGGCGGGGTTATATTTATGGACCAGCGACTGTGGCCCGGGCAGACAAAGGCCCATTCCCTCTATTTCTTTTTTTTTTTGTTTTTCCACCACAACAAACAAAGCCCTCCGGTGTCGACACTTCCTTGAATTTAGCCGGGGAGCGCGCGGCGGAGCAGGGCCCCAGACGACGCGGGGGACAAAAGGCCGGGCCGGCCCTGCTTTGTCACGGCCTCTCCTGCCGTCTATTTCGGCGAGGGGGCATTGTTGCAAAGGTCTCCTTGAATAAACAGCGAGAGAGACTGTACTGTTGTGGGGGGGGGGGGGACTCAGTGGGCATTGTGTGGCAGCCGCATTCCTCAAAGACCGGCGCTATAGACGCCATTGATTTTGACGGTAAACCGACAACCCCCCCCCCCCCCCCCCACCACCACCCCCCACCAGGTCAATAAACAGGTGCGGTTAACCCGGAGGGTCCACAGACAGGTGGGCGGAGGGCTACGGCACCAGAAGGACTGACACTGACCCTGTGTGTGTCAAAGTGATTTCTTTAAACGATTTTGAGTCAAAAGGGGATTGAGCGGGCTCAGGAATGAGCCAACCTGGCTTAAGCCCACCACACCTGTCGCCTGAGTCTGAGTGGGTTAACAATAGCAGCGCTGCGTTGTCTCCACGTCCCACGGCACCCGACCGACATGGACCATCGATCTCTGCGGCGGGCTCAAAAACGAGAGACCGGTCGGGGGCCGTTTTAACATCGGCACTGTTGTTTGTTTTGGTCGGCGACGTAGCAACCGCAGGCGACATCCATCACGGGCGGGCTACGTGCGACGCTAGGCGCAGAGGCTACGTGCGCCGGCGACAGTCGTGGGCTGAAACGAGCGGTGAGAACCAGGGGGGGGGGGGGGGGGGGGGGTTCCTATATCTGAACGGCCCCTCAGACTTAAGTGTCTGTGGTCAGAGTAGAACAAAACACAGGATGTAATCACTCAGACGCCGATATTATATTTAAAATGCATGTGTGGCTGGAGATACGCGTAATGTAGGTTAACGCAATCAAATCCAGCGCTTATCTGCAGGTAGGGTCTGAACCAACGTCGCAATCAGTTAAACTAGTTAAACTAACTAGAAATCCTTGATGTCAAAAAAACGACAAGTTCATCACATCAAAAAGCCTTGTGTGAAAACAAGCAATCTATCAAGAGCAGCGGGAACAGTGCGACGTTTGGACTTTCCGTCACAGTCTTAGTGCTCAAGATTAATACAAACCCGTGAATCAAAAATAGTTCCTCCCTCTACTGTAGATCCCCAGATAATCAGCCATAAGCAGGCGCCCACATGTTTGACATGCGAACACGCTGTTTTGAGAGTGGTGAGATGTTATTTTACCTGGGCGGAACTGTTTGACCAGGACAAAACAGTGCGAGGTGGTGTTAAAAATCAGCACCGAGACACTAGAGAGAGAGGAAAGAAAGAGAAGTCATACATTACAGCAGCTCGCCCGCCCCAAGAACAATACATGACACGCAATGAAAACAACATTCACATTCAAACTTTTTCAAGGTCCCCGACCAAGCAAAATAAGACACAAAAAAAAAAAAAAAAGCTGAAATGATTGTGCAAGGATTATAATTCTGATCATTTGGCACCCGCAGTTCAGAGTTTTCCTGCAGTTTACATTGTTGCAAAATTAAAAAGGAACACTTGATGCCAGAAATGACAATAAAATGGATTTATGAATGCCATGAATCAAATGAATTGCTTTCCATTGGTTTGCCAAGGTAATTGGTTTGCCTGTAGGCTAATGGTTTGCACACACCATTTATTGGAAATAAATGGAGAGAAGCTTTGTCTGATGTTTACCATCCATCCTCCTTTAACCTAAGTTAATGTTGACCTACAGGCACATCTTCCTTTAACTCCGCGGTGTGGAGAAGATCGAAGAATACGAAAACGCGTTTTGTGTACGACTTTTGCCAATGAATCTCAGGTCTTTCGACGCATCAACCCATAAATCATATATAGAGCCAACTGTGGCATCGGCCAAGTGTTGTGTTGTGTTGTGTTGTGCGTGGGCGTGCATGTGTATGATGTGTGTGTGTGTGTGTGTGTGTGTGTATGTGCGTGTATGTGTGTGTATGTGTGTGTGTGTTTGTGTGTGTGTGTGTATGTATGTGTGTGTATGTGTGTGTGTGCATGTGGGTGTGTGTGCATGTGTGTGTGTGTGTCTGTGTGTATGTGTGTGTGCATGCGTGTGTGTACGTGTGTGTTTGTGTGCGCGCGGCGTTGTTTGTCCCGCGCACTGCGACTCGAGGCCGGAGCTTTGTGTTGGGAAAGCGGATGTGTCCGTGGAG
>JAXIVH010000648.1:27500-40000 GCA_036785325.1 Urophycis tenuis
GCAAGAGAAGCCATATTCACCTGTCATGTGTCCGCATGAAGTCCCAGGATTTCCTTGTTCCGTTCTGCAAGGGGGAGACAGAGCAGCACAGTACAATACATGGTGAAACAAGGGCGATGGCATGTCAACACAGCGCGCGCCATTGTTATTGACATTTTTGGGTGACACACAGATGAGGGCGTGCAATAACAGTTCGTTCCCGGTTTGTGTTGTCAGTGGGCTCTCAAGAGACGCAAGAGACGCGTCAACCCGCTTCCGCCTTTTGCAAGTTATGCATGCAAACCATAACCAAGCTAGAACTCATTAGCTCGGCCGCGGCGCGGGACACACACACAGAGAGACCCCCGTGATAATGTGTTACCAGGGAAAGGAAATTCCCACGCAACCAAAGGCGCCGCTGAATTTTGTTAGTCATTGGTTTATGCAGCATCAGTACATTTCCATCAGGCCCATCTCTATGCAGGAACAGGTGCACGTCTGGCAAGAAGCTATTTATTACATAATGTGTTAAAGTAACACACAAGTTTGTTTTTTTTTCTCCTCAGACCAAAAATAGGAAACAAAGGGTGTAATTGTATAGAAACTGTTTATTTTTTCTTTATTGCAAGCATCATGGCGTTCTGCAAAAGCACAATAGGACTGGCAAAGATGCAGGCTTTTGGGTGAAATCATTCATTTTCATCATTTTATCAGGGCTATGTCATTTGGCATGATTTATATCAACTTTAGAAATCTCCAAGTATATTTCATGTACCTGAATGTAATTTGAACTCCCAAGTATATTTCATGTATCTGAATATAATTTGAACTCCCAAGAAGTGTGCCTGAATATAATTTCACCAAAACATCTTTATTTTGCATCAAAACAATAAATACATAAAAGACCTATGCCATCCTAGCTGCCTCTTCTTCTTCTTCTTCGGTCCGGTCTGGGGAGTCAGGCTGCGGCTTTGGCCCCGCCCACGTCACGCCGACGGCCTGACAGAAGCCGACCCGATTGGCCGGTCCAAAAGACGTGTGCCGTCGTGTGTGTGTGTGTGTGTGTGTACGTGTGGAGACGCACGTTGTCCACCCTGCACCTGCACACTGCTGCCGTGCATTTGTGTGCACAGCGGCGATGCCCGTGTCTCCACAGGGAACAAGCCGATGTGGGATTCTCCCAGATTATTCGCGTGCGGAGCTAAACCCCAGATGACGTAAGAGACACACGCGCACACACACAGCCTGTGTGCGTCTCTCTTTTCAAAGACGTGAATGGCCTCTAAATGTGTGTGTGTGTGTGTGTGTGTGTGCCGACACGGTATGGAAAACAAACACGCATGGGTTTTGCGAGACATTGCGAATAGATGCGTCGCTTCTCCTGCGGGAGTGTTTGTATGCCATCAGTCGACGCCAAAGCCTGATTCAAAATTAATTTGTACATTTTGTATTCCGTGTTCTACAAAAGGGCAGAAAAGGCTTAAAAAAAAAAAAGGAAGGAACACAACTCACAAGGTCTTTGTAACTTCATTGTTTGGGGTTTCATTGACCTGACCAACCAACCGCGGCACAATGTTCTGACACAGTTCTACTCTGCACCTTAATCGGAGGATGTCACCTGAAAGATAAATAACCTGAGCCCGTCCGACCGGGGGCGCGGGGGGAAAGTGAACGTGGCTCGTGTTATAATGAAGACATCAGAATGAGGACGGACTCGTTTGTGGCGCGGGCTCCAGACTCCTCGGGTTCGAGAGAGCCGGGCACCAGGTTACAAAACAGGAAACCAGGGAACGGGAAGCCATGAAACCGGTTTACTGGTTCGGTAATTCATACTTCTGGAGCCGCGGGCGTATTGTGCACGCCAGGGCGCCAGCACATGTCACGGTGAATGAATTAATGAATGAATGAATGAATGAGCGAGCGAACAAACAAACAAACGAAAAATGATTGATCTGTGCTTTTTGGTAGGTCAAGGGTGGTGATGGGGGTCAAAAGGCAGGGTTAGGGTCAGACAGGCCCTCTCTCTTCTCTCAAAAATATCAGTTCGATTTTTACATATGTTAGGAAATGACTAAGTTGCATATATGTGCATCCTTGCTGAATGAAAGGCTGAAGCTCTGGGCCTGCACAGCCGTTGGATCGCTTAGTTCACAGAAACGTGTGACGCTGAGTTGCGGTGGCGCGGCGCTGACAAAGCAAGGGGAACGCTGTTGTTTTAATGTTGTACAGTACCAGCGGGTTAAGCATCCATTTTAGCTGGTGGTCCCTTTTTGGTTGAATGGCCTCCGGGAATGTTTGCTTTAGGCCGTTTCACACGGAGTGTCAGCACTGGGAAAACATCACCATTGAATTAAGCAGGTCTTTTTCCTGAAAAAGGAAAAATGGCTGGTGCCCCCCCCCCCCCCCCCCCACCATTCCAGTGAGGTAACAGCTGGCTAGTTGAGGGGGGGGGGGGGGGGGGGGCTTTGTGGTTTTGTGTTAGTAGGTGGGAGGGGGGGTGGGGGGGTGACACAATGGGGTCTTTGCTTTTCAGGGGTGGAGGGCTGGGGGGGGGGGGGGGACACACCGCAGCGAAAGATCAAAAGGAGACAGAAGGCTCGCACCGTTTTCCAAGGAGGAGACAAACAGGTGGGGTCCTCCGCAGGGTGCCCACCTAGCGCCGCAGCTGCCCTCGAACCCGCGGACCCCCCCCCCCCCGCGGACCCCCGGGGCGCACACTCGAGGGGTGAGAGGCGGGGGTGGCGGCACCACACCCCGGCTGCCCCATGCTGGCCGGTGTCATGGCCCACGTGTGCACAGCGGCATGCTCCCGTGGTGCATCGGCAGCACAGAGCCCTCACTGTGACTCAAACCCGCGCAGCGCGCCGCTCGCCTGCAAACACCGCCGCTGACGTCGCGACAATAGTCGGGACGCTTGATTTCCTTGCATAGTTGTCATTCCTGTAATTGTCCATTGTGAGATTAACTTGCACGCCTGCATGGATTTATGTTTTTTGTTTTTTTTTGTTTGGTATGCTATTATTATTATTTTTTTTAAACCCCGTCATAGTCACATGGTCATGGTCACAATATGAAACCAAATCCACACGGTGAAGGGGTGCCGTGGCTTTTGCGGTATTGTGTTGCCCGCACCGCCGCGGTGGCTCTTTAGTGGCCTGACATCACTCACAGATGGCGGGGCTCCCCTCATTATCAGGGCCACTCGCTGTGGGGAGGAGGAGGAGGAGGAGGAGGAGGGGGGGGGGGGGGGGGGGGGGGGGGGGGGCGACGTGTATGTGAATAGCCCAGGGGAGACTACAGACAATCACGGCCCACCGTGGATTACAACTATTAGAGATTAGCCCACGCTGGAGCAAGGGAAGGGGGGGGTGTGGGGTGGTGGTGGGGGTTGGTTGGTTGGTTGGTTGGTTGGTTGGTTGGTGGTGGTGGTGGTGGTGGTGGGGGTGGTGGTGGTGGTAGGGCGGGGCGGGGGGGGATCTGGAGATCTAGTGCAGCATGGAGACCTTGAAAATTAATGTGGTCTCTGAGGCACTGGCCACCAGAGAGGACAAGCAGCGATGTGTTGTCAACGGGTGTTCTAGAGTGGCCATGTTTGTTCTTGATCTCTTGGATTCTATTGTGAGTGAACGTGTGTGTGTGTGTGCCTGTGCGTGCACAGACACACACACAGACACACACACACGCACACACACACACGCACACACACACACACACACACACACAAGTCCAGCTGGCAGCTGTCGCAGAAAATAGAGAGAGACGGAGAAAAAAAAAAATCAATCAATTAAAATTAAATGTGCAGCCCCTACATAGAATAGTGTTTTAATTCCCACCATGTGCTCTCCCATTTTCCCCGGGATCAAATCAACCTAAGTGGAGGCAGTCTTCCTTTAGCCTCATTGAAAGCAAAAGCATTAGCTCCCCATGTGCTGAGATAACCTAATAAACGGCGAGAAGGACAAAAGGGTACAGGCTGAAGCACCGAATACGGTCTGACACAGCAACACCCACACGTCTCTACCAATACGGAGGGAGGCACATCTAGGGGCTGAACAGTTCCCAGACAAAAGGAGGCATAAAATCCCAAACGTAGGCCTACATAATGCCGTAGAAAAACACACATCGCCATCGTTATTAAGATCATATTAAAACCCAATTTTAACATGGACGTTTTCATACATCAGAGGGGTGATTAAGACACACTGGCGCACGCACACACACACACACACACACACACACACACACACACACACACACACACACACACACACACACACACACACACACACACACACACACACACACACACACACACACACACACACACACACACACACACACACACACACACACACACGTCTGGGCTAGGCTGGCATCTCCAACCAGGCAAACACAGAATCACTTTTCAAGAGATGGTTAAAGAGACAACTGGCCCAGGGGGAGGTCTGCTTCTATGCCAAATAGTCTGCCTGACGACACACTTTGCACTGCGAGGAAAAAGGTAGCTTTTTTTTTTTTTGTGTGCCACACACCTACCTAGACGAACAAGCTGGGGAGGTGCAATAACCCAGTGTGGTACATGTTACCGTCTAGTCATTAGCTAGTCTGGGAACACGCAACAAGCGAGCGAATGTGTTTGTTTAGGGAACAGCGACGTCTCAGGAACGTGCTGCTGAGAGAATCACGGCTCTCTGGTTTCACAGTATGGCACGGGTTCCCAAAAACGGCTGATTGACTCTTAGATACATGGAGTTGTAAAGTCACTCTCCGCTGTTGTATTCATCGTGTTTGTAGTCTGCCATTTGAAACGCATCCGATGTCGTAGTGTATTGTTTTCATTTCGTAGAGATGGTAAAAGGCCGTTCGCCTCTGCTCTGATAGCGTCAGACAGATGTATTATTGTTTATGTCCTTTAAAGCGGCACTCAACAGATTTCTCTTTTGTTGTGTTTGGCGATAAGCGGTACTTCCCCCCATTGATAGAAACAGTGTCGCCACAAACGACATTGGTAACCTTAATCATACTGCAAAAGCAGGAGCTTTCACCAGTAGTGCCTGAGGCTAAATCACCAGCGTGTTACCACCTTCCGGTACAGACTTAACACACATTTATTCACATGATATCCTCGGACATCACCGCTTTAACATTGGACTGCGATACATATGTTTCCCCATCGCCGTACACATAGGCAGGGCCGGTCCCCACCGTATCGCACGGCCTCACGCTAGCTCGCTCGCGCGCGCGCGCGCCCTGCCTTACGCCTGCCGTCTCCCCCCCTGCCACATGACACGAGATAAATAATTCAGACGGTCATAGTGGATGAATGGGACACCGTTAGCCTGCGGTGCGGCATTAGCACACGGAGACAAAGACGCATGCGGTCCCCTCTCCAACCCCCCACCACCACCACCACCACCACCAGAGTCAACGAGAAATAATCACCTGCTCTGGGGTTGTTGGGGTGTGGGGTTGCGCGGTTGGAGGGGGGGGGGTGTGTGCAGGGAGACAGGGCGGGGGGGGGACGACAACAGGCGACAGAGGGCTAAACGCTACGGAGGGCCTCTTGTCGGTGACATTACCCGCCCCTCCAGGGCCCCGGGGAGACAATGGGCGGAGGAGGAGGAGGAGGCTGCTTTGGCACAAGGCTGACCGGCGTCTGCCTGCCAGGTGACTGTGAAGCAGCGGTCCACTGGTACGCAGCAGCAATGACAGCGTGAGGACGGCGGCCGATAGAATTACAGCCTTTTTTTTTTCCATGCTAGATTTGTTTGTGCATTTATTGTTTGTTTGTTTTTTTACTGCCAACACATTCCTGGAGTATGTGCCAGTTATACGAGATGAACCAAATTTCACCGTTTGTTAAAAAAAACAACTAGAAAAACAATGCTTCTTTAAAAAATGTTGGAAAACTAACCATGTGGCTTATCTAGATAGTGGATGTGTTTGGGGGGGGGGGGGGGGGGGGGGGAGCTCTTTTTTTCAGATTTTTAAAATTTTTCAGATTGTGGAGCCATGTCACCAATGTGTGTGCGTGTGTGTATGCATATGTGCCTCCGCGTGTGTGAGTCTGTGTGTGTGTGTGTGTGTGTGTGTGGGGGGGGGGGGGGGGGTCATGTCTAATGTGGGGGTGGGAGGGAGGGGTATTCATTTTTGTCTGCTTTTATTCTGTGTGAAGCACTTTGTGCTACAAATATTGTATGAAAAGTGCTATATAAATAAACTTTATTTGATTTGATTTGATTTGATACAAACATGCAAAATGGGTTCTGGACTAATCATTCACCAAACGACCTGAACGGGGGAATCCTCCAATGTTGCCCCAAGTCACTCAACGTCGGCCTACGACTGTGAACTACAGCCCGCGAGTGTGTTCTGTATTCATTCAAGCGCGTTTACACGAGTTACTAAGTCACGAGACATAATGGCCCGCCACTCTGTTGAACCGATTAACCAACACCTCTGCTGCTTTCATGGTGCACACACACCTTACCCTCCCTCCCACAGATGCCTCCCTCCCATCAATACATTCCCAGTGACAGTACACATGTATGCATATGTAGCAAGATAAGCAAAGCAGTGGAGCACATCCAGAGTGGCCACTGTAAATGATTGACCACACCAGAAATAAACGACTGCTGGACAGTTTTTTTTAACGAAGGAACAGAGGGGGGGGGGGGGGGGGGGGAACGACAGATGTTTACATGAGCACAGTGGTGTAGAGCGACACCCGAATTCCAACGGAGGACAGTGGCACAGCAGGGGGCTGAGAGGCAGCTGCTGCCACTGACCAGCCCATTGAAGCAAAGTGTAAAGAGGCCCAGACCACCCCGGACCCACGTCAAGGAACTGGCTTTGACGAAGGCAGACACGTCGCATCGCCTGTGTCGTGGCCAAAAGACCCGCGCTAGAAAGTTGCACCGAGAAGATTGCAGCCAACAGCCAAACAGCATGCACGTCCTGCGCCTGCCTGCGTGGAAATAGCTCTCCCTACCAGCTGGTGGGGGTAGTCTGCATTCGTCTGTCAAACAGGGACGCCAGAAGACCTCGCGCTGTGCTGATTTATACAAACATGAGACAAAGCGCATTTGACTCCCATATCACACCACTCTCACTCAGATGGTTTTTCGCAACATAGAAACTTATGAATGAATGAATGAATGAATGAATGAATTCAGATGAGAAGACGATGTTTTTGGGCGAGTCGTTTGCCACTTTAGTCGCTGACGTTTCTCTTCCCGTGCATCGATACGCTGAGGCTGAACAGCCAATCAGAGTGATTTCTCTTTACTGGCGGCCGAAAAACTGCAGGCAAGGGGCCCAACGGTGCAGGACACACCAATGAGACTAGGGCCACAGACGCTCACCCGACATAGCCCGACATAGCCCGACATAGCCCGACATATCCCGACATAGCCCGACATATCCCGACATAGCCCGACATAGCCCGACATAGCCCGACATAGCCCGACATAGCCCGACATAGTCCAACTCTTGGCCCGGTGTGTCAGGACCTCAAAGCCCGCCCAGAGCATAGGCGTGATTGTAGACATCGGCCTGCAATGCAGACACATTTGAGCGTTCATTGTAATGAACTGGCTACATCACCGTTTGCTGACGGTAGCAAACATCAGAAATTCTGCATGTTGTTTTTTGTTTTCCAACATTATGATGGATGTGTAATAGAGAAGAGACCAAATAAATAATGAGTTCTGGGCTCCCAGTCCCGCGGGAGCTGAGTCGAATATTCCCGATGCATTGTGGGTTACGTAGTCAATCGCTCAAGCCTTCACGCTGTTAATGTCGAGTTTGCACGAAAGTAAGCAATTCCCGTACCAATACTAATGCTGATGTTTCTTCAAATCAGCTCATTTTGAAATTCTATCATTTGAATTTGGAAATATTAAAAGGGGCCGGTACCCTTTAATATTTAAAATGTTTAAATACATTGACAAAGATTTATGCAAATGCTGAATAATAGAATTTCAAAATGAGCTGATTTGAGGAAACATCAGCAGAAACTTAATAAATGGGGGTCCCATCTGCAGAGATGGTGTGTGTGTGTGTGTGTGCCTGCGTGTGTGTGTGTGTGTGTATCTCCTGAATGGAGGATGGAGTGTGGGTGACAGCGTGCAGCGGTGTGACTCAGTGATGCGAGCGCTGGTGGAGGAGCGAGGCGTCCCCAGAGACCACCACAGAGGAGACACGGGGAATGGAGGTAACCTTGAAGAGCTCCATTTACACTATGCCATTCCTGTGCTCTCTGGCACACACAAAGGCAAAGACACCCATCCTGTCAGTTGGCGACGCGCACAACTCCGAATCCGACGCATTCATGATGTCTACTGAAGTGAATGCTTGTTTTCCCCCAAACTAGGTGCTGACCTATTTGTTTAAAAGGAGAAAAAAAGTATTACGAAGTATCTCACCCTAAATGAATTAGATCATGCTTTTGGCCACACCGCTCAAATCAAGGAAACAGTACGGTCCATCGATCCGATGTGCCACTGCAGAATCACTTCAGCAACATCGCTCCCTGGTAAACAAATTGTGAGCTACAAGCCTATCTATTCCCCATGATACCGCAACGCTACTCCCTTTGACCTCCCCTTATCAGGGCTGCAAAGGTCCATTCGGAGGGCTCTACCCTGTTAGTGTTATCAGGACAAACTACAATTTGTGTACAGCGCAGGAAAAGCGGAGCAGTAGGGCTTATAGCTGGTGTACGACCCCTGCGTTACCACCTGGGTATAGTCTTTCAATGAATATTGCATACTGGATTGTTTTTGTTTCACATGTAGCTACTCTGAATGTTAGACTGCTTTTCCCAAAAGGTATGGTATATGTCAATACCATAAGGTTAACAGGGCCAAAGGTGAAGCACTTCTTCGTAGAGCCAAAACCCACGGTAAAATGAAGAACAGCTTCATTCACAGAAGAAGAAATCAATAGAAGCCGCTCTGTGCATCCACTGCAGTGAACACACTGCATGCAGTTCCCTCTGTTTTAACCTTGGACGAGTGTACATGTATGTTTACTAGATATCTGTCCAGGTCCAGAATATCTAAACCATCCAAGTTGGTGCTTAATTGAGAATGGAAGGACAATTATTGCAACCATCAAGTAGTTGCTGTAGTCAAGCTATAGTAGGGTCAAGGTTCCATTCATAAACCCTGTCCTTTCTTCAGATCATTCGGATTAACGTTCCTCTGATCAAGAATAATGAGGGATATTCGCTATCAGAATACTAGCAATGAAGTCCCTGCTCGTAACATTGCTAACCCATGGTAACCCATCACCCCCTGCCTAACGTAAAGCATGTGCTTGTGATGATGCTGGACCACCACAAGCTATGCAGATAGCTACCATGCTAACCCCAGTCTTCGCCATACCCGTATTCATTTAGAAAAAAAAACACACTATCTGCCGGACCGGATGATTTAAATTGATCCACTCGGACCAATTGCATTACACAACGCTGACATTGTTGACTACGGCTACTGTCATCGTCGTAGAGACATCTTTACCGGTTGTCATGATCTGCTAGTGATAGCTAAGAGCTAAACGAACGGGGGGTGGGGGGGTTGGGTTAGCACACAGCATCCACCAGCCAGTCATCAATAGTGTGCCCACTATCAGCGCAGAGATAATGCGAGTGGGCTATTTTTTGGACTCACCTGATTGTAGTGCAACCTGAACGGTTTCAAATAGTTGGAGTTGGTACATGGCACGACTTCAAAGTTGTTGATTTCTTCCATAGTTTATGCTTTTGGTGAGGTCGCTGCGCCTTCGATGCTTTTCTCAGCGCACTCACAACGACAACAACTACTATATAACACTATTGCAAGTCACAGCGATGGAATGCTTACGGAAGCCTCTGGCGGACAATTTTTTTTCTATGTATTTACATCAACGGCGCCGCTAGATATAAAATAAATAAAAACCATTCTAAATAAAGAATTTAACGCAAACATTGTATGTAATGTTTAACGAGTAAACAACTAGACTCAAACAATTATAAGCAAACGTCTGCCTGAGAAGGTATTAACAGAACCAACTAAATGCCCAGTAGCCTACTAACTAAATGTTTTAATTATTCGAATGCCCACATGTTCTTATTTAAGGTTTAAACAATAGGTCGTGAAATGCAGTACTTATTGCTTTGCCTGATTTATAATTGCATTTGTTTTCATAAATTGACGAATATTGTATCTAATAGTGCATAAATAAAAGGGGCTAGGGTAGGGTCATGGATGTTTTCCGAGCATGAAGACCCTTGACGTCATGCTTTCTTGTCACTGATCATCTCTGTTCCTTTTAAACGAAACCGATTGGCGTTATCTGACACTCTTGCTTGGGTTTTAAATGATTAATGTACTGACATGCAGAAGCAAAAACATGTGGCGGAGAAAGATGTTCAGGGGGAAAGGGCACGTATACAGGCTGAGTGTAGGCAGATCCCAGGCGTAAGCAGTGGCTTTGCATACCTGACCATTAGATTGCCCATCTATCAGTCAGATTATCTATCAGTTCATCAGTTCAGAGAACTTGTGGAGCCAGAAGGAGGCATTTTATCCGGTGCATATATTACAGTTTAGTCATCGTCTAAAAACATGTTTAATTTAGGTACAGCATCTCTGCAAGCGATGCAGAAAAGTCAAAATCAGAAGTTTGATTGATCAAGAAAAATTTGTTAAATAGATGTGGGTGTATTTGGTCCTTTTCAAACAGCCTTGTACCTAGTGTAGCGTATGCTCAGTTGGTTCATACTGTATAAGGAGATGTATTGTTTCTAGTCAGCAGTTCACATTATGTAAAGGAGATAGATGTACTGTATGTTTTTCTTGAGGTTGTTTGCAAGGAACGTGTGTTTATGGTGCTACAGGTCAGAGGTGAAAAGAAGCCAGTTGTTGTGACAATAGCTTTGGGCACAGGGGCTGCCTGACTGTTAAGATGATATTCTGAGAAGTAGTATTTAAACTGTGCATCAGGACAAGGCTGGCAGAGTGTTCTCAGAATTTGGCCACAGAGGCTCTCTCAAGATTGGGACCTTTTTGACCCTGTTCTACTTTGTAATAAACCCTTCAATATACAAGTGGGATGTGTCAGCGGTGGTTTCTCCTTTTCCTCAACACATCAAGATACTACACTAGCAGTCTGGCGTGACAACGTAGCCTTTGTGACAATAGCTTTGGGCACAGGGGCTGCCTGACTGTTAAGATGATATTCTGAGAAGTAGTATTTAAACTGTGCATCAGGACAAGGCTGGCAGAGTGTTCTCAGAATTTGGCCACAGAGGCTCTCTCAAGATTGGGACCTTTTTGACCCTGTTCTACTTTGTAATAAACCCTTCAATATACAAGTGGGATGTGTCAGCGGTGGTTTCTCCTTTTCCTCAACACATCAAGATACTACACTAGCAGTCTGGCGTGACAACGTAGCCTTTGATTTTAATAACGAGGCTTTCTGAAATCAAACGTTTGAAAGCAACAACACAAATTAAACACACGCTTGGCATACACTTCAATCTGATCCCAAGGTTTCCCAACAGGCTCTCTGATGAAAGTGTTGAACGGGCATTCAAATCTGACGAATGCACATTCAACAATGTTCGACAATCTGGGGACATTGCCTTCTTAGCACATCAGAGAGGGTGGCGACAAAAAGGAAAGGTGGGTCATCGGGGGCATAACTTCTCTTATCAGCTCAACTCACAGTAGTTAGGGACCGGCCCGCCTCAACCCAGCCCGGTTGATGACTAACAAATAAGATGACTGGTGTAAAAGGGCCGATGATGTCACCTGCTCCCATCAAAGGAACGGCCTCAAATAATAATGGGAAAGAAAAAAAAAAAAAAAAAATCACAATCTTTTAGTGAGCTCAGATCACGATAACTTCTGACTTCCTGCCCCAAACGAGCTCCCAGTCTCCCTCGCCCACCACTACACAAGGACAGGAAGTAACACTTTTGCTAGCTGATTTACATCTAAATAAATACACCACCACCACCACCACCAGACAAAACAATGTGCGGACCCTACAAAGGGGAACAAGGCGTCTTTCTTCTGAGCAGGTCCAATTTACATTGCCCCTGATCCGGGCCAATGTGCAGGTCCAGATAAGCTGGGGAGGTTCCCCCCGTTGACTCAGAGCATTGTGCTGGAGGACTCACTGTATTCCTCCAGTGTGCAGCCCGTGTTCAGAAGAAAAAAAAAAAAAAAAGCCCTGTTGGTCCGCAGTCGGTTCATAAGGTCACGGAACGGGACTGAGATATGGTTCTGGGGGATTGATGTTTTTTTTTTTTTTTTTTAGTTGTGAATATGATTTGTCCAATAAAGTATGTCATCATTCCTTTCCTTTGAAATTGGGTAGTCTCCATCAATTATGTTGTGGCCGGAGAGAGAGAGAGAGAGAGACAGACTTGAAATGTATTAGTACATACTTAATCATTCGTATAAACTTGCCACAAAACTATTATAAACACAGTTTCAAAGCGCAATAGTGTAATATGTTGTGTTTGATGG
>JAXIVH010000648.1:45000-59500 GCA_036785325.1 Urophycis tenuis
GTCTTAAATTGCGTGTGCGTGTGTGCAGAATTAATTTGTTCATCGCATATAATGTGCTTAGGTTAGTGTAGTCTGACACAGATATTTTTTTTTATTCTTAAATGTTATTGATTCCATGCAATATGCCTGGTAATATTTTGCTGAGCCAAAGCAGCAAACATGTGAATAGTCACATTTGCAGTACAGCCAAACAGTCAAATCTGAGCTATTCCTCACCACCAGAAGGGTACAGTACATTCACTGCCAGTCAAGTTAGTAAATATAATCCAATTATCTCTCCCTCTAGAGCGATACATCAATACAACCCAGTAAACAGATCAGATGCCGGTGGAGGATTTATATATATAAACCTTTAAATCACATTGAGGAACAATTTTTTTTAGTCTCTCTCAATGTTGAATCAGGTCAAATCACTCATTTTCTTCCACTTATTTTGGTCAGGATCATGGGGGGGCTGGGGACTGCTGCAGCACACAATGCACGTAATGAGACACCCTCAATGGAACACCAATCGATTGCGATTCACACACACACACACACACACACACAAGCACACACACACACACACACACACACGCACGCACGCACGCATGCACGCACACACACACACACACACACACACACACACACACACACACACACACACACACACACACACACACACACACAAGCAAACACACACACACACACACACACATACAAAAGCACACACAAACACACACACAATTTAAGGAAACACGCAGGGCTAATCCGCGTAGATGGGACCCTCCACATTGACAGGAGACAAAGAGTCCCTGGATCTATCTCTCTCTCAACAACAACGGAAAAAAAATGGCAGGAAATCATTGGCCGGGCGTCAGGAGTGACAGGCGGTCTGTCTGATGGAGAGCAGCGGCACCCGTCCTGGCTGACAGCCTCGCCCGATGTCGACGGTGCGGAACGTCCACTGTGACCCCCCGTGACCCTGTAAGCTCCGTGACCCCCGACCCCCTTTGAGCAGCCAGCCCCAGCCACGGCACGCCGTCTCTGGCCCTTTGACCCTGGGAGATGACCCCCAACCCCCCACCCACCCCCCCCATCGACCACACACCCCAGGAAACTGTCCCTGTCATTCATCATGGACAAGCAGGCACCATGTGGTAAAACGTTCACGTCGGTGTTGCCATGGTTACTTGCTACTCACCGCCACGATATCATGCCCGAACGCATAAGTTAATTCATTGGGAAAACAAAAAACTGTATTTTGCCCTGTAGAGGGCTCATACATTGTCGATGTGCAAGATTCTCTACTGTTGTGCTTTTAGCTGTATAATTTAATCAATTATTTTATATAATTATAATTGACCTATCTTTTTGGATCCATGTGTACAATTTCCTTAAAATAAAAGCTGAATCTATTTTAAAGGAATTACACAGAATACAAAACCATTAACCATTATATTTTGCAGTACTATGGCGCCCCCTAATGGCTGAATAAGCTTATAACGCAATACAAATTCATCACTATTTTAAAACACAATTAACAGTAGGGGACAGGCCATAAATTACATGGATACAGATTTTAATTGGAGTTCAAAATAGTTAATCGGATTTCATATTAGCTTTGATTGATACCAGCTGTGAAGATGTTTCTAAATGAACTCATGTTGAATACTTTGTTTGATTTGGGGTGCATCCACAACCCTTGAATAAGAATGTAGGTAGTTGCTGACATTTAAGACTCTGCAGTCAGATTTGATTAGAATGTTTAATGTAGATGAAGTAATGAAGTTCCAACGTAATTAAGAAGAACCACATTTTCAGATGCAAGGGTTTATTTAAAAAACACATGAGAAATGACAAGAACAATGCACTAATGACTGTCAAAGAACTGTCAATTGCCGTACCCTAAATTACATTGAGACTGGCATTTGTCTTTATTTATGCAAGACAAAAATAGCTATTAGTTATTGATTTCCTTGTTGAATTCAACATGAACGAGACAATTGTAATACCTGACAAATCGCATTATACAAATTCTTTATAAAACGTTAAGACAAAGAACCCGACAACAAAAACCGATATAAAACATCAGAAGATAATCGAGGGGTTGTAACTCAGTAACCTGTTACAGTCTGAGAATAATTACAAACTAGCTACAAGCGCAGAAAGAGACATATTAACATGAGATCAGAAGAGTGGTGGTGACGCTGAATCACAAGCAACACACAGGGCATGAACACGTCCACCTGTACTTCTTCTGTGTGCACTTGGCACAGCACACACCAGGGAGGTGTGAGTGGAGGCGGCAGCAGCAGAGGCTCATGAGAGCACTGCGGCGTGAATGGCCTTGACCACTTTGGTCAGGTAGTTTTTGCCCGGAGACACCGACGACACCACGTCTTCAATGCGTTGCGCACTGCGAATAAGAAACACACACACACACACACACACATCTCAAAATGTAGATTTACACACAATGTGCTGTTTCGTCGAAGCCTGGGGACAGGGCAATGTGACCGACAAGAAAGTGTGTTGGAAGAGGGGTGGAATTATATGTGCACGCTACAATCATGCGCTTTGAGTAAATGTATTAAAAGGGTAAAGGGGGCATTTAGCAGACGCTTTTGTCCAAAGCGACTTACAATCAGCATATTTGTGGGGTTCGACATGTGGAGGAGGAGGGATCAAGGGGATCGAACAGCCGACCCTATGTCCCTCTTATGTTTTACACATTACGTTTTTTAAGGCGGTAAGCCAAGTCAAAAACACTGGATACACACACAAATATACACATATACCCAAATCAAATGACACAATCCAATAAAGATCAAAGGCCAGAAGAGAACAGGAAGGGGATAAACCCAACTCACGTCGTGGATCCAATGTGATTTTTGAAGTCCTGCAATCGGAGCGGACAGCAGGGATATGCTCCTGTGACCGCCAGCGACAACTCAAACTTGGCCATGGCTTCCAGGCTGCTGAAGACGATGTGCACACTGGAGGGGGAAACACAGGAGAGGAGACATGAGGCTTGCCGTCTGATGGGTGGATGGAGAGTCTGGCTCCTTCACAAGCAAACACACGGGGGGGGAGGGGGGGGGGGTCAAGGCCGAGACACTGTGTACTGGGCAACTGTTGATGACAACAGAGCTCGTCCATGTTTCATTGGCTCTGGCGTGCGAGTCTCGCCTCACCTCCCGTTCAGACAGATTACCAGCAGGTATGGCCCGGGTCGGGCCCACCACAACCTTTTAAGAGGCGGAGGCGGGTTTGATCATGACCGTACAGAGAAGCATCCGATGGCAGCGCCGTCCGGACATTACCATAAACAAACAAGATCGCTGATCGGTCACACCCAGAGACATTTTGGTCTGCGTCCCTTGACAACGGCCCTTGGAAAGCGGTTCCAGGCGTATGCTATCCCATGCTAAGCTAACGTGGTAAATAGCGGCCAAACAGTCCAACACAAGAAGAGCGCTTACCGCGTGTCCACACAGCGGACGTCCAACACGTCCAGCCTCAAGGACCCCCAGGCTCTCAGCCGCCGCACCTCCTCGCCCAGCAGCCGGCAGCGACTCACCACCAGGCCCACGTCGTGCAGCAGCTGGGGGGGAGAGATGGGGGAGATGGGGGAGGGGGTTCAGCTCTGTTAACAGCCCGGCAGCCATGAGCTCAGCCTTCCCTGCTGTCTAGTCAACAGTAGGACTCTGACTACTGACAGAGCAGCGAGAGGGATGATGGACGCCTGGTTCCAGTGCATGTCTTCAATGGTCTACACACACACACACACGCACACGCGAATGAATGAGGTGGTGTGGAAGGACACGTTGTGCAACATAACCTTGCATTAGAGTTGCATTGGAGCAAGGAGCGAGAAACCCTGTTGGCCAAACGTGGGATGCTCTGGTATGATCACATGTGTGGCGTGTGCTGCTTATGAGTACGCAGTTAGAAGACGTAGAACGGATGTGGTTCATTTGTGTGTGGTTACATGGGTGATGATAACGTAGAATGTATTGTACTGTTGTAAGATCAAGTTATTCCTCCACACTGTTGCCAGTAGTTGCGGTACATGAACACAGGTGGGGGAGCAGGAAGGAATGCACTGGAAAAGGTAGTGTGTAAAAGCTCTCACAATAGAGCCAAGATTACCAATCTCATCCATGACATGAATGGCAGTGGACAGAGCTTCACAAGGTCAGATGGTGTTGAAAAGCCACAAACTCTAAAGCTGTGCACATGAACCGTCAAGACCAGGACCAGGAGAGTCTCCACCGATGATATTGAATTGTCCAAAATCACCCCGTTATCATCATTAGCTCATTTTCAGAAGAGGGAGAGCAGCCATATGCGATGAGGAGAGACAAATATCTGTCTTATTTATTTTCTGAAGTGGCTGCAGAGGCTCTCTGATCTCTTACCTTGGGGATGCATCGGCTGCTGGGATATTTTTCCACCCAATCGCTTCGTCCCTCGATGAACTCTGACAGGAGTGTGTGAACAAGACGGGCGTGGCACTCCGATTTCTCCTCTAGTTTGGACCGAAACAGAACACCATGAATAACTAACACAAGACTGGAAGATACTGTATATTGTCTACACACACTATTATCCATGTATGTATGCACGTATGTATCCACGTTATGTGATATTTATTGTTTACAGCATTCAGCATAAAATAACATGAACCAAAACTCACAGAAGCTATCATGTCTGTGCTGAACATACTGTGTGGGTGGACAATTCATTAACATAATTTTCCTTCACGCTCACCATCTAATGCCAGCTTGAAATTGATGTCCAAGACATTCCTCTCATTGTCTTCTTCAGGTCCTTTACCTGAAGAGAAAACATTTTTGAGTAGAGACAGGAGGGAACTGTGCAAAGTGACGGGCCGTGATAATAGGGTTTCCTGCTGGACGTGACCGACAAGTGGCATTCCTTACCGGCACGTGAATCAAAGGCCACCTCTAAATGCAGGGATTCATAGAGGAAGGAGTAGACGTCACAGTCAGCCCTTCTCTCTGCCACTTTCCACTCATTCACCCTGCATGGGAGTGGTCAGAAAGAGAAACACATGGTTAGATGTGAGTGAGTGACTGACTGACTGACTGATTGAGTGTATGCATACATATGAGTGAGTGCGTGTGTGCGTGTATGCTGACCTGTGCAACATTGTGATATGGCCATTCAAATCCTGAATCTCCATTTGGAGCCTTTTCACTTCATCCATGTTGCACTTCTTCTGCATTTCCATTTCACACATTTGTCTGAGGCAAACACAAGCAGGCATTATTAACATATAGATGGCTATATCAGATTGCGATGACAAGCTGGTGTCTCTTGCAAAAGAGGGGCCTAACCTCAATGAGAGGTACCTAACCCGAATAAAAAAAAAGTCAATAAAATAAACAAACAGCTGATACAGCCATAGAACACATAACTGCTGGGGAACAGAAGATGGTCTTTATAATAAAGGTCAATTGTTGTCTTTCTGCAGGAATAAAGGCTTTGCTGAACACACGGATTGACAAAGTGAATAATTTGTGACATTAGCTGGTTCAAGCAGAATCAAATCAGGAGTCAATGTCTTTAATGGGCATATAGTGAGGCCTGAATGGTGTACAACATTACACACATATTACCTTTCCTTATCGGCCAACTCCATTGTGACATTCTCCAATCCTGAGAATAGAGGGGTAATATTTAGATTATATTCAATTTTAGTCATTCACAGTATTATTGAGATATGTGTATGCATTCTTGATGTAAATAAATAATGCACATCATCTATTGATATCTTTCATTAAATGTACCTAGTTGACTTGACTTCAAAGTCGGCTTGCTGTCATCTAAGCCGTGGCCTTCAATTGCTGCCAGTTCTGGGAAACAACAAAAACCGTGTTGACAACAACTAAATTGACTTGAATGGCTGACATGGCACTGCGTGCATTTCCTCCAGTGGCTCGTTACCGGTTTCTAGCTCCTGGATGCAGTCGTCCAAACTTCTCAGCATACCGTCCGCTTCCTCCGTCTTTTCTCGCAACTTCTGCTGTTCCTCCTGACAGGAATGAAAATGTTCACCTTCTGGTTTAGTTTGAACTGTGAAAACACATGGAAATGGCAACAGAGAGGACAGGCTAAGAGGAATGGCCTCCCCCTTACCAGATTAGCCTGCAGGAGGTGTGAATACAGAGCCTCCTTCATCTCATGCGACTGAGCCTTGCTTCTTTTCCGGAAAAAGTAACTTCTCTCCTTCATCTTTGAACCAAATTGTTTCAGCTGTGGATAGAAAAGTACACATTAGACCCAACCACGCCTATTACATTACATGAAATACTCATTTGCACCAACCACACAATACTAACTACAAACTGTATCCCCACTTGCCTGTCAAGAAAAACACTTCTGATATATAACTTTGCTGCACTGACAGTTCCATTTAAAATTGGGGTGCGGACTGGAGTACGAATACATAATATACTCAGACCTGGACACAGTTAGTTCGTGCCAGTTGCCCAGAGTAGAAAAACACTCACACACGACATTGTCAGTTGTTAATTAGCAGAAGAGAAATAAAAAGCAAGTACTTCGTCCTCTGAAAAACTTTTCAACTCCTGCCAGAGAGGTTTGTTGACACTGTGCAGAAGTCTCCCTTGGTCCTTCATTCGAGCCTTTAACCTGGGCACACAGAAAGCACAACGTATGTGACGACAAATTCGCTGGAAGTCTGTCGGCGAGCTCAGTAGCCAAGCGCAAAATCAAACCCACCTCTCCACTTTCTCTGCAAGGTTTTGGTGATCCGACTCATACACTTTCTGTTTGGGACGGTTAATGTGTCTGTTTTTCAGCAGGTCCTCTGGCGTGCGATCCAGATCGGATGCAAGCTGCAAATGGGTGGGTTAAAAAGGTTTTTGTGAATAGCTCTTAGTGTGTTAACACCTGTGCTTATCCGATGAGTTGACGTTAGCCTTACCTTGCCCGGCACGATGCTCTGTCGAGGGTTGTGAATGACAAAATCGATGTTTAAGAGTTTAAAGAACTCCGACACGGTCATTCTTTCGTCATCAACGTTCTAGATTTTAAAGACAGAAAATCATTAAATAACTAATGAAAGAATGAATGGCATAAAATTTTTTCTGTAGACTGTAGATATACCTTCTGAAAATCATTGGTATAGTCCTTAATGTCTTCGAGATGGGATTCAAACAAGCTTTGTCTGAGAGCTGAAAAGACACAACATCCAAAGGGATGAATAATTAGCGAGAGAGACGGGGCATACCAGACACTAAAGTGATTCAAATTGCCAAGTTAGAACTTACTTGATTCAAATGTCGTTTCAGATCGGAGAGGGGCGGTGTTGCTACTGTTGGATACATCTATAGCCTGTGTCATGACTGCTGGAGCCAGAGGTAATGGGCTAGTACACATTCCTTTCTCAGGGGACGGGCTTGGCTGGGGAAACAACATAAAGAGAGGAATGCATAGGTCAATAAAGCCCATGAACAAAACACAATGTTGCAGAACATGCAGGATTTCTTCCTTCACCTACCATTTCAGTGGTGCTGTTCAAAGAGATCCTCCTCCTCTTCTCTGTCGCCATCGTGTCTTCGCCATCTACTGGTGAGGAGGGTCTCTTGCCTTGGGTGTCATTGGGATGACCAGGCGGCAGTTCCCGAGCCTCTTCCTCCCATGCTTCTTGCGCGTCACGCTCGTGAAGAGGACCGCCTTCATCTTCATTGGCCTGCGGATTCTCGGTGACCATGGACAAATCCTCATCACTGCTGATGTTGGGAAGAACTTCATTGACAAGGTCGTCATCGAGCGTCATACCGCTGCTGCTGAGCTGATGGGTGATCACTTGGTTGTCAAGTCCTTCCGCAGACGACCTGCCGCTTAGGTCGGCTGCTTTGATTTTTTGGGGGAGTTTGGGCAAAAAGTTTCCCAACGACAGTCTGGATGACAGACTTTTTCTATTCAGAGTCAGAGGAGCAGTTAGGCAGGGTTGGTCCTCTTCAGCAGACTGCGCCGGTGGTGTACTGTTTGCGTTGTTGGTCATCCGTGTTTCAGGATTATGCGGTGGGGAGGTCAGAAGCTGGGTCTTATCACGGATTCTGTCTAAGGATGATTTAGGTTGGGACGAGGGTGCATCGCAATAGTCTACTGCAAGCTTCTCTGTGGGTTCATTCGGCAGGCGGCTCATGCGCCTTAATTTAGATTGTAGATCCCCTAAACTCATTCGTTTAGTCTTGGTAGATGTTTTATCAACGCTGTCAAGTGCAGCATTAATGCATGAGGCGCTTTCTAATGGCAAAGAACTGTTTTCGTGTCTCAGTTCAGAACCATG
This sequence comes from Urophycis tenuis, assembly GCA_036785325.1. Taxonomy (NCBI): domain Eukaryota; kingdom Metazoa; phylum Chordata; class Actinopteri; order Gadiformes; family Phycidae; genus Urophycis; species Urophycis tenuis. Next base: position 53,330 of record JAXIVH010000648.1, read on the forward strand.
CTTGCTTTGCACTGCTGTTGATTCAGATGAAGCTTCAGGCAAGGTTGTTGCCTCCTGATTTAATTGAATAGCCCCTAAATCTGTCAATCCAGGAGATCTGCTCTTAAGATCTCCACCAAGTTCTCCTGCACTACCAGAGTTGTACTGAGACGAGTCTTCAGGTGGTCCAGTCAATTGTGAGTTATTTAGGGAAGCATCTTCTGGACTATGGGTATCCTTTGATTCAATGGCAACAGTGTGGCTTCTTGTGATGTCCAACTCATCTGGATTCCGTAATTCGGATGAGAACTCATTAAAATCCAGGCCAGATGATTTTTCTTTCAACAACGGCAGACTTTTCCTTGCCCTATGAAACAGTACATTTGAAATGCCCGCACGTTTACAATTCAGAGCAACTGTCTGACTTCTTCTTAACTCCATATCTTCAGAACACAACGTGTGCTTGTCATTTTCCTGGTTGGCTTCAGGGAAAATGTTTGTGACATTGTGAGAACTTTTGGTATTTTCTATAGCATTCATGGATATTGGGAGATGTGTATTTGAAACCAGTGTGGGGAATACTTTTCCACTATTAATCTTCAGGGATGGCTTCACAAAATTAAGATGTTTGGTCTCAATTAGTCCTGTCTGAGACCTGGTGAACTCCATCTCTGAGTCGGCTTCAGGGTTGGTTTGGATTTTATCCTCACAATGGCCATCCTCCCGAACATTGTCTCCTTTCGCGCAAGTTGACACAAAAGCCAAACTCTTCCGCCTCTTGCTTTCCAGAGGATTGGCCGCAATAAGATTTTTGGCATCGATAGCAACAGTCTGACTTTTTGTTAGTTCCATATCATCAGACTCATAATTGTACTGCCCTGAACCTTCTCTTTCCATGGCTCTGGTATCATTTAAAAGTAGTTGAGGTTTCACCTCAATGGGCCTTGTCTGAGACCTTGTAAGGCTCATGTCTGTGGCAACACCAGATTCCAGATTGGAGAAGCAGCTTCCAGAGAACATACCTGGCATACTCAAGTCACTTGGTTTTGATATGTGATCAATGGTATTCAGGAAAGCCAAACTCTTTCGCTTATTGCTTTCCAAAGGATGGACTGAATTAAGGTTTTTTGTCTCAATAGCAACAGTCTGACTTTTTGTCATTTCCATGTCGTCAGACTCACAATTGTATTGTGCTAAAGTTTTCATTTGATTTGCACCCATCCTCATAGCTTCTGAATTATCTTTAAATGTTGTCTTTGAGTCCACAACAGACGTTGACCCTCCACAAGGGTATGAGGGGTTTCCTAAATCAAGTGGTTTCACCTCAATGAGTCCTGTCTGAGACCTTGTCAGGTCCATATCTGCATCAACAGCAGGCTCTGGTTTGGAGAAAAAGCTTCCCAAATTCTTGCCTGGCACACTTAAACCACTTGATTGTGACTTGTGGTCAATGGTCAAAGCCAAACTTTTTCGCCTCTTGTAATCCGAAGGATTACCTTCATTAAGGTTTTTTGTATCGATGGCTATGGTCTGACTTTTTGTCATTTCCATGTCGTCAGACTCACAATTGTATTGTGCAAAAGTTTTCATTTGATTTGCACCCATCCTCATAGCTTCCGAATCATCTTTAAATGTTGCCTTTGAGTCCAGAACAGACATTGACCGTCCACTTCCAAGATTGTATGAGGGGTTTCCTAAATCAAGTGGTTTCACCTCAATGAGTCCTGTCTGAGACCTTGTCAGGTCCATATCTGCATCAACAGCAGGCTCTGTTTTGGAGAAAAAGCTTCCCAAATGCTTGCCTGGTATACTAAAGCCACTTGATTGTGACTTGTGGTCAATGGTCAAAGCCAAACTTTTTCGCCTCTTGTAATCCGAAGGATTGACTTCATTAAGGTTTTTTGTATCGATGGCTACGGTCTGACTTTTCGTCATTTCCATGTCGTCCGACTCACAATTGTATTGTGCAAACGTTTTCATTTGATTTGCACCCATCCTCATAGCTTTTGAATCATCTTTAAATGTTACTGTTGAGTCCAGAACAGACATTGACCCTCCACTACCAAGCTTGTATGAGGGGTTTCCTAAATCAAGTGGTTTCACCTCAATGAGTCCTGTCTGAGACCTTGTCAGGTCCATATCGGCATCAACAGCAGGCTCTGGGTTAGAGAAAAAGCTTCCCAAATTCTTGCCTGGCACACTTAAGCCACTTGACTGTGACTTGTGGTCAATGGTCAAAGCCAAACTTTTTCGCCTCTTGTAATCCGAAGGATTGACTTCATTAAGGTTTTTTGTATCGATGGCTATGGTCTGACTTTTTGTCATTTCCATGTCGTCAGACTCACAATTGTATTGTGCAAAAGTTTTCATTTGATTTGCACCCATCCTCATAGCTTCCGAATCATCTTTAAATGTTGCCTTTGAGTCCAGAACAGACATTGACCCTCCACTTCCAAGCTTGTATGAGGGGTTTCCTAAATCAAGTGGTTTCACCTCAATGAGTCCTGTCTGAGACCTTGTCAGGTCCATATCGGCATCAACAGCAGGCTCTGGGTTAGAGAAAAAGCTTCCCAAATTCTTGCCTGGCACACTTAAACCACTTGATTGTGACTTGTGGTCAATGGTCAAAGCCAAACTTTTTCGCCTCTTGTAATCCGAAGGATTACCTTCATTAAGGTTTTTTGTATCGATGGCTATGGTCTGACTTTTTGTCATTTCCATGTCGTCAGACTCACAATTGTATTGTGCAAAAGTTTTCATTTGATTTGCACCCATCCTCATAGCTTCCGAATCATCTTTAAATGTTGCCTTTGAGTCCAGAACAGACATTGACCGTCCACTTCCAAGCTTGTATGAGGGGTTTCCTAAATCAAGTGGTTTCACCTCAATGAGTCCTGTCTGAGACCTTGTCAGGTCCATATCTGCATCAACAGCAGGCTCTGTTTTGGAGAAAAAGCTTCCCAAATGCTTGCCTGGTATACTAAAGCCACTTGATTGTGACTTGTGGTCAATGGTCAAAGCCAAACTTTTTCGCCTCTTGTAATCCGAAGGATTGACTTCATTAAGTTTTGCATCGATAGCCACGGTCTGACTTTTCGTCATTTCCATATCATCAGACTCACAATTATAATGCTCAAACCCTTCAGGTTGACAAGTCCTTCCATTCATTGCGTCCTCAGGAAGTAATAATGTATTTGAATGCATTTTAGATATTTCCCTGCCAAATTCATTCTGTGAGGCGTTCTGTGTAAATGCTTTTGTAAATGCTGACATAAAAGCCATACTCGCATGTTTCTTATCTTGCAAAGTACCGATTGCTACATTCAAGCTTTTGGCATCAATGGCGACCGTCTGGCTTCTAGTTATTTCCATGTCATCAGATTCTGTATCATGATACTTGGAGACCACTGTCTGGCTTGGTTTTCTATTGATCTTCGTATCTTCTTCGAGACCAAGCGTTTGATTCAAACCCAATATGCCCACATGGCCTATGGGTACATCTTTTGTTTCAAAGACGCTAGTGTGACAAGTTGTAAATTCCATGTCGTCATCTACTGATGGATTATTCCACTTTGCACTAGAGGTCACAATATCTTGACTCATTGGCAATGGCTTGACTCCATGTAGGCTTTCAATGACAGCGGTCTGGCTTTGTGTGATTTCCATGTTATCAAACTCAAGATTATACATGGTAATCTTTTCCTGGTTTACTGCCCTATCCTGTTGATTGTCTGCCATTTCTCTGACTGATCCTCCAGCATTAATAGTAAATGGGGACTTTCCCAAATCGAGATTCTTTGCTTCAATGACCCCGGTTTGAGACCTTGTGAAGTCCATATCATGTTCGAAGTCTGCACTGGCTTTGTAGGGAGCTGAAAAAGAAAACCGACTTTTTTCCTGTGGCTTTGCCAATGTAGTCACAGCATGGAGACTTCTGGAGTCGATGGCAACAGTCTGACTTCTTGTCATGTCCATATCATCAGATTCAGATGAATTGCAGTTAGCATATTGTTCAGAATGCAACACATGCTGTACAATCTTATTTTGCGAGATCAGTCGGTTTTCAGGAAGAGGACATGCCTGAGGGAAATTTAAATTCAGGCTACTGCCCATTTTAAGAGACGGTATTCCTAACCCAAATTTTTTCGAATCAGCAACTGTTGTTTTTGTCGTGGGCTTGTCATTGGAATTGGATGAAGAACATTTCAGTGGTTCAAAGCACCGTTGTCGGCCATCCCTCTTTGCAGCTTCCTTGTGCTCAGAATGCCGGTACAAATCCAGAGTTGGAAAGAGACATTGAAGAGGGTCATCAGCTGTCACATTCTCCACGATATGTCCAGTAATGACGTCGGTCATCTCCATTCCTTGAGTGTCTTCTGAAAGTTCTACACCTCGATTAGACGATTCCCCAAGCTTTACAGTCTTGTGTGGCAAACTCTCCCTCTTTGTTGTCATGAAGGTTGGTGCCTGGTTTTCCTTGTCATGAGGCATCATTGCAGCATATTGTTCCACTTTGGGCAGCACAGAATGGTCCCTGGGCGCAGTCGGCTTAGATATGCTGGCTAGGAGTTTTTCAAATTCCGGATCAAAACCGTGCACTGATGAGGACGTGGTTTTAGGCAGACTACAGGGCTCGGCCTTCCCCCTGTCCATGGTAAAAAAGAAATCCATGTTCGCACAGGTAGAGAGCCTCTCACCATGTTGATCGAATACGTCTGAATCATCGGCAATGACCATAGTGTGGCTGTGTGTAAGATCCATGGCGGCATCATCGGCAGAAAATATCATGGTCCTCTCTCCACAGAGATCTTCTGCATCATGGCTGACTGTAACTGCCTCCTGGGGGAAGAATCAACATCATAATCCATGTAATACTTAGATGTATATTGTTCATGCTTTTGATTGAGTCGTGAAATGTGGATCATTACGTCACTGAGAAACTGAGAAATTTAAACCTCACCTTTCTTTGTTGAGACGTTTGCAAAGGAGCGTACAACAAGGTCTCCATGTCTAAAATGAACAGTTTAGAGAAGATGACCACATTAAAAGCACTGTTTCAAAGATGTATTAATCATTGAAAGTACACTTAACCTTCGCTATTACGGAGTCAGTGGAGTCTGACTGACCGTGTTTCCTGAAGATCGTGTTATAGTGAGAATCTATTATTTCACCTTGTTTAGCTTAAAATAAGACAATGTGTTTTAACTACAGTGTAAGCAGAAATGACAACAGCTTTTTTGGTTGTGATTTCTATGATATGAGGACACAATGGGCAAGTCAGTTTTATTTTATGTCCACGCTTATTTCATTAAATTGTGTCATTCTTCTTATAATAACATTACGCTGTGTGAAAGTGGTGAATTTATTTTGCTCAAGGGAAATATTTCAAATTATATAGTTCTGCAAAGTTGGCATCTAAGCAAAGCGCGTTATAGCGAGGGTAAAGTGTAAAAGCATTTTCAGTCAATTTGGCCACCTACCAGTGATTGGTTGTATCACCTTTTCAATGACACCTATTGGGTTTCTTTAAATGGATAACATGGAAAAAGCATACAAATCGGTTAATGTACTACAATGGTTTTGGTAACAGTTGTTGTGACATCATCGGAAATGTACTTTAGTAGGCAGAAATCAACATACCTGTTGTCAGGAATGTTTGTGGCTATAAAATAAAAATAGGCAAAAATTAAGGAATACAGTCAAGTAAGATCTAACAGCCCAGCTCATGTGCGCGTACGCAAAATAAATGAGTTATGTTTCACCGTCAGCCACGTTATTTTGTCCAGCTCTGTTGACAGTATATTTGTTACTTTATTTATAGGCAACTATTGTATATCTTTACTTTAAAACTTAACACCTGTATATTTTAACGTTAACCATGTATCTAAATCATGCATCTTCAACAATAGAATATGGCTGCCAACACTAAACCAACCACACAGCAAGCAAACACGTCCACGCCTTTAGTGATTTCATTGTATCAGTCTGATTTGGTTGACGGCTAGAGGGGGAGCTATAGCTAGTATGTTATCATATGTATGTATGCATGCATGCATGTGTGTGTATACATACTGTACATACATACAATAGTTGCTTTATGTATGTATGTATGTATACACACACACACATTCAGGAAAAAGCAGGCAATATGATCACTTCCACCGGGATACGCAGGAATCATATCATATCAAA
>JAXIVH010000649.1:0-30000 GCA_036785325.1 Urophycis tenuis
CAAACGAGAAACGCAGCATGGAGGGGCAGGCGGTGTGTGACAGAACCCAGAGGGGGGCCTGATGGGGGGGGGGGGGGGGGGGTGTCGCCATGGCCGTACTTACGCCTTCTTTGGAGTACGTGGTGACTGCACACTGCCATAGTCCCGTGAACTGGGGCTGCGTTTGTATCCTGACCTGAGGACAGGTGTTAATACACATATACACATTTTATAAATACTACTATGTGATGAATATGTGGTGTGTATTGTATGATTGTGCAGTGTGCCTGTGAAATGGTGTTGTTTGGTCGTATAGTATGCATGCTGGTTATGTTGTTGATTGTGATTGTTTGACAAGCTACTGTAATGCGCCCTTTTTAAATTGCCCCTTGGGACAAATAAAGTGCTTTTGAACTTGAACTTGAACTTGAATGTTAACCAGTGTTAACCAGGGGTAATCATTTTTATCCACCTGATTGGTGTATATTATATTAATAAATGGGCATTTTACTAGTTAGTAATGAATGGATATTTATATAATATTTTGTTATGTATAAAAGAGCCATGCCTTCACTGTGTCAAATGGGTAGCCCACCGCAACTCCACATGCTCCTGTACGATTTTAGAAAGAAGACAAGTCCAGGTCAGGAACAGGTGGCTGCATCAAGGACAAACAAGTTCATGCACGAAGTTGCACAGCAAGCTAATAAGCACCTCGAATAACATCGGTTACACTTCGTATAACATCAGTTAAAAGTAAGTAGGCCTACACTAGTATTCCGGCTTGAAGACGCACCCATGTGCAAGATGGCTTTGACCTACCTGCTCCTTAATGACAGTGTCTTAACTAAGGTGGCTTAACTCATGCATTCTCCCTGAATGAAAGAGTGTGCTAAAACGGCAGTAGCACATAATTACATTTACAAATTAACCGATTAAACATCTAATCTATTTCTGACGAACGTTTTCTTTCACATGTTTGGTCTGCACCGATCCCCCGTGAAGGTTTGCTTAAGTAGGTGTATCGGAAATAGTTGTAACTACCTCCAATGGATCCAGCCACAAAGTCAGCAATATGCATCTCCTCTTATAGTTTGATGGGCATGAAACGGGCTCACGGTAAATCAATTGTCTCGGTTTTGGAGCCGAGTTGACACGTTGTTCTGTTACCCAAGTGTCTGCAGAGGGGCGGGACTGTTGTCGTCCACCGAGAGCCAATCAGAACCTCGTGGCTGCACTTGACTCCGTCACGGAAGCACGTATCGCCATATTAGGCATGTGATACATTGCTCTGAGGTTGTCTGCTCCCGTCCCAGCGATCCACGCATAGGTTGAAAGCCCAAATACCCACGTTGGTATACAAAGTGTACTGTAAACAGCCTCGTTGAAATGTCAGGTGCGACACTTCCAAAGCAAAACATAACACGGTACTGTGACGTCGGCATAACAACAAGAGGGGCTTATTCGGGCAGCCAATCAAAGAAGGGGGTAAGTCGATTATGATACGCGTCACGGGCCCCACCTCGCTCTGGTTGGCTGTCGTCCCAATCAGGAACACGCCCACAGCCCTCCTCTAAGGTCAAGAGCGGATGTCTGCTGCTCGCCAGCTTTCGTGCTACCCGGCGGCCAAACCCAAAGTGTTTCCGATCTTAACGTCGGCGATCCCGCATTTATATATTAATATCACAATAAACCCGCGTTGCTATGAACATGAACTCCAGGACAACAGTTGTAACAGGGGGATAGCAGCTAGCGGCTAGCAGGGCTAGGAAGGACAGGTAATCAGTCATCCCCAGTAGCACAGAGCCTGCAGGTGCTTCTCGCTTCGATTTCCCTCCAGTGAGTTTTCCAAACATCGATGGACTTCCTTGCTGGCTGCATTGGTGGTAAGTAAGGGTCGACTTTGAGCCCACCGGGCTAAGGTTGATATAGGGCATTTAAACAAGTTGTGATAAACTGATGGCCATCATCTCAGCAGGAGGAGATGATGTAATTTCACCACAGGACGTCACAAGCATGCCCAGAAGGCAGACTGAGCAACTTGGTTTGACTGAATGCCAGGTATGCTTTAGGCACACCTAAAAGGGGACTGTTTCTCATTGACATTGACATCAACGTTGCTTAGTGTGATGGTCAATGTATTGCTGTGTTTGACCTTCTCATTGAAACAACTTCTAATTGTTTCAAGTAGCTGGATTTACAATTAAACTGGGTGTCAATTCAGGAAAAGCTGGTTCCCCGGTTCTAAGGTTCTAAGGTTGGTTCCCGCGGTAATCAACCTGTTTGGTTACCTCGGTCTGGGGGCCCAACCCCAGCACATTTGTTTGGAGGTTAAAACGATGTGGTTTTTGACCATGACATGTTGCTCACACCACCACTTCCTTAATTATTGGACAAGTCCCCACATTTCACTTAATCTCAGCCTCCCTCTTGTACACTTTCAGTTCACACCATCAGCAGACTCATAGATTTGTTCATACTTTTTTGCTTTATGATGAGTTAACATGATGATGAGTTACCATTCACATATGGGTGTGTACTTTGGCACTCAGAATATCTCCATGAGAAAACTTCAAACACGGCAGAACTCGCTCTTCTGGTTTCCGACCAGGTGCTGCACAGTCTTCCCCCATGTTCTGTACAGTCTCCCCCCATGTTCTATACAGTCTCCCCCCATGTTCTGTACAGTCTCCCCCCATGTTCTGTACAGTCTCCCCCCATGTTCTGTACAGTCTCCCCTCATGTTCTGTACAGTCTCCCCCCCCATGTTCTGTACAGTCTCCCCTCAGGTGCTGTACAGTCTCCCCCCATGTTCTGTACAGTCTCCCCCCATGTTCTGTACAGTCTCCCCCCATGTTCTGTACAGTCTCCCCCCCCATGTTCTATACAGTCTCCCCCCCATGTTCTGTACAGTCTCCCCCCCCCCCATGTTCTGTACAGTCTCCCCCCCCCATGTTCTATACAGTCTCCCCTCATGTTCTGTACAGTCTCCCCCCCCCCATGTTCTGTACAGTCTCCCCCCCCCATGTTCTGTACAGTCTCCCCCCATGTTCTGTACAGTCTCCCCCCCCCATGTTCTGTACAGTCTCCCCCCATGTTCTGTACAGTCTCCCCCCATGTTCTGTACAGTCTCCCCCCCCCATGTTCTGTACAGTCTCCCCCCATGTTCTGTACAGTCTCCCCCCATGTTCTGTACAGTCTCCCCCCCCCCATGTTCTGTACAGTCTCCCCCCATGTTCTGTACAGTCTCCCCCCCATGTTCTGTACAGTCTCCCCCCATGTTCTGTACAGTCTCCCCTCATGTTCTATACAGTCTCCCCCCCATGTTCTGTACAGTCTCCCCCCCATGTTCTGTACAGTCTCCCCCCATGTTCTGTACAGTCTCCCCCCATGTTCTGTACAGTCTCCCCCCCCATGTTCTGTACAGTCTCCCCCCATGTTCTGTACAGTCTCCCCCCATGTTCTGTACAGTCTCCCCCCATGTTCTGTACAGTCTCCCCCCCCCTTTCCCCAGAAGTTTGCGTGGTATTGCAGAAATTCTGGATCCGAGATTATAGTTGCCTAAACTCTTAAGTAATAGTAAATGATGGTCTTGTATTAAGGTGTGCTGTGGTCTACCTATAAGCTGAGTTGTGGTATGTTCCAACGGTGTAGACATTGGTTTAAAGTAGGGATGTCCGATATTGACTTTTTGCCAATATCCGATAGCCGATATTGTCCAAATTCTTAATTTCCAATACCGATATCAACCGATATGGTATACCGATATATACAGGCGTTTTTATTTTCGCCCAGACTAATTTTAGGTCCCATATCTTCTGTTGTGGAATTAACACATCATCTACTTTTATTGTGATGCCTCACTAGATTGCATTTCACAAATTAACACTGTCTATAAAAAATAAGGACACTATTTCAACTTATGGAAAAGTGCCATATTTATGCACAAGCACATTATCGGTGGTAAAACCGATAACGATATGAACCGATATTACAAAAATAGGCTAATATCGGCCGATATTATCGGTTGGCCGATATTATCGGACATCCCTAGTTTAAAGTATAGGTAACCCCCCCCCCCCCCCCGTTCCAACTACTGTTCCGTCGCTGTGCGCGATCCTTTTGAATGAGCGATGTCTTTAATGAAACGCGCACCACACACACACACACACACACTGTGGTGTTACACTATAATCACCTGACGACATGAACCCTCTCGGGACGCAGCCATCGACGTCAACCGCTGGCCGGACAGCTCGTCACATCGACACACACCTCGCGGCCTGAGTCCCTTCGTCCCGGCACCAGAGTGCCAGAGTGACGTGGAGAAGGCATGCCTGTCACGTGAAGCGGCCAACTTAAGCGGAGTATAGCGTTCAAGAATTGGTTGGCCTAGACTGGAGTAAACACATGACTTTACGCCAGTACACAACTGACTTATGTTTGTTATACTGACAATATGGCATATGTTACTATGTTATTAACATGTTTGACATATCGCCACATATAAAGCAAAAATAATATGATTCTGGGTTCACAACCCCTTTAATCATTAGCTTGAAAATCTATTTTACATTAACACAGAACATGTTTGTAGCGCTGTTTATAACTTCGTCCTGTTTAAACCTTGCAGACAAAACATTCACAAACTGGAGCTCACTTGCCATCTATTGTCCATTTCAACATTTGTGTTTTTCCTGTGAAGATCGGCGTTCCTGATTGGTTGCCTGTGTGTATTGTGACAGAGCTGGTGCTTAGGTAGGATTAGCCAAGTGGGGTTTAGTGTGAGGCTAACTTGGGTGACGCAGACACCGTCCTAACTCAAGGCAGTTTGTGCCTTGAGTAAGTCCCAAACATGCAATGTATCTCAAGTCATTTTTGAATAATTACTTATCATACAAATTCATTTGACAAGTCCCATCACTGGGAACACATTGTCCTACGATAAATTGTAGAATATTTATAGTTTGATGGCTTGAGGGCCCTGCAACCCGCTGATAAAGGAACTGGTTTACTAGGTAAATATTTCACGAGTCTGTCTGTGAGCTCGGCTAGTCCCTGGTGTTGCATTACGCCAAGTGTTTTGGGGTCAAAGGAGTCAGACCAAACTGTCAAGTGAACACAGCCACCAAATAAGCCTGTGTTATGTAACCTCTGCAGAAGTCTATAACCACAGCCAACACTCCCGGAGATCCACCAGGTGCAAGGGGTGTGAACTGTATCTTGCTACATCAAATGATGACATGCTCTAAAATTACAATACCAGATAGAACATTGTCTCATCTTTAACAAATCAGCTTGGCCTGACACATCGTATTTACAGTAGTTGCACAATGTCAGAACTTTCCCAAGTGCTTACGAAACCAAAAGTTATTCAAAATATTGGTTGTTTCCCAATACCAGAAGATCTCAGAAGAGCCAACACTTGGTCATTAAAGACAACAAAGAAGTCAATTCAAACAGACAAGTTGGATGGGAAAAGGCTGCATCTGTGTAGTCTATGACCATACTCTTCCTCCCAGTGCTATAGCCAGCTGGGTAGCTACAGAGATCTAGGGTCCATCCATAGCTTCCAGAGGTCATCTCCGGAGGTGGGACCCGTCATTGACACTCTTCCTCTCTGTCGCCAGGTGCTGCCGGCGTCTTGGTTGGGCACCCATTCGACACTGTGAAGGTTGGTCATCTGTGATGGTGTCTTCTGTTCAATTCTCTGAAATCAAATCTACCATCTCTGATATGACCCCTTGCTATCTCTGATGACATTCCTACAGAACATGCTTTAATATCCTGAATGTTTTGGTTGAGCCCGTGGCTTCAAAATGGCCTCCGTCTTTCGTTTTTCCCCGAAGGTCAGGCTGCAGGTCCAGAATGTGGACAAGCCTCTGTACCGCGGGACCTTTCACTGTTTCCAGTCCATCGTACGGCAGGAGTCGGTATGTCCACGGTTCTGTGCGTAGGGGGGAGGATCTGTCTATCTATAGCAGGCCCTAAACTCAAAGTCAGTCTTTTTTTCTCATGAGGAGTAGTGTAACACAAGGTCAAAAGGCCCGGGGGCATTCTTTAAGGCAAAGCTCTTGACAACGGCGTGCATACAAAGCAGCACACCATCAAAGACAATAATGTACAAAAACACTATCTGTCACTGTCAACAATATGTGCAATTGTTAAAAGAAAAGGTAACATCAGACTGAATAAGGTGCCAATGGAAGGATCTGTTCCTTATGCACCGCACTGATTCTCCTTGCAGTGTAACTTGATAGGTTTGTCGCAATGTCAGTGGTTTTCCTCCCACTGACCTCGTAACTCGGCACTCCGGAGGCCGCTGTTAAAACGTCCCAAGTTGCAAGGGCACTCCGCCACCATAGCGGACAAAGTCAAAGTAAAAACAACAAAGATTCCTTATAGTGTTGTAGCTCGGCCGTCGTTCCTCTCTGTGGCCCAAGTCACGTGACGGCGTGACCTTGAAATCAGACCCCCACCGGGACGCAGCTGGTCTCGTGACGCGGCTTTGTGGTCAGGCCAGCCCCGGGCGCCGCTCACCTGGGCGGGAGGGCAGTGTGCCGTGTCTCTGAGCGGCGCCCTGCTTGTTTGTCTTGGAGTGGGATCAGGTTTTTACATCGGTGTCAGGGCAGGTGAGCGTACTGGCCTGGTGGGGGGTTGGTCTCCCAGTCGCCAAATGTGACGAGTCAGTGATTTAAGAGATATTCACTGACAAACTCACTCAGACTCAGAAAATCTAAATATTAAATTTTGAGGGCATTTAGCGGGCGCTTTTGTCCAAAGCAACTTACAATCAGTACATTTGTCATACATTTGTGGGGTTCGACATGTGGACGGTCAGAGGTGGGGATCGAACCGCCAACCCTTCTGGTTGGTGGACGACCCGCTGTACCCAATGAGCTACTGCCGCCCCCCCGTCAGATCTGTCTTCTCTCGCGTCCTGGCGCGTTCCCTCAGATGCTCGGGCTGTACAAAGGCATCGGCTCCCCCATGATGGGCCTGGCCTTCATCAACGCCATCGTGTTCGGCGTGCAGGGCAACGCCATGCGCCTGCTGGGCCGCGACACGCCCGCCAACCAGTTCCTGGCGGGCGCGGCCGCCGGCGCCATCCAGTGCGTGATCTGCTGCCCGATGGAGCTGGCCAAGACGCGGCTGCAGATGCAGGGCACCGGCGAGAAGAAGTCCACCCGGAGGCTGTACAAGAACTCCCTGGACTGCCTGCGGCGCATCTACCAGCGCGAGGGCGTGCGCGGCATCAACCGCGGCATGCTGACCACCTTCATCCGCGAGACGCCGGCCTTCGGCGTGTACTTCCTCACCTACGACGTGCTGACGCGCGCCATTGGCTGTGAGCCCGACGCCCCCTTCATGATCCCCAAGCTGCTGTTTGCCGGCGGCATGTCGGGCATCGCCTCCTGGCTCTCCACCTACCCCGTGGACGTCATCAAGTCGCGGCTGCAGGCGGACGGCGCCGGCGGCGTCAACCAGTACGGCAGCATCGCCGACTGCGTGCGGCAGAGCGTGCGGAAGGAGGGCTACATGGTGTTCACGCGGGGGCTGACCTCCACGCTGCTGCGCGCCTTCCCGGTGAACGCCGCCACCTTCGCCACGGTCACGCTCGTCCTGATGTACGCCCGGGACGTGGAGGCGGGGCCCAAGGACTGCGAGCCGGCGCCGGCGCCCGACCACCCCGCCCCACTCCAGGCGCAGGCCTCCAGCTTCTGAGGGGAGGAGGAGGGGGAGGGGGAGGGGGAGGGGGAGGAGGAGGAGGAGGAGGAGGAGGAGGAGGGGGGTTCCTCTGGCGTCCTCTGGCCCTTCGAGCAAGGCACTTTTGCAGGAAATTGATCTCGATTTTTTTTCGGATCTGACCAATGAATTCCGACTGTGAAGGTAAAGTGGTGATGCGTTTGCAATACTGTTATGATAACAATACTAATACTGTTAACTGTTATGATAACAATACTAATACTGTTGTTCAAAAGAAGTATGATTTTAAATTTATTTTGTAAATTTGAGAGGCACCATTACATTGTTTGCCCTTATACTAAATACATGGTTTGTGAAAACCAACTTTTTTAACAAGCTTTTGTGATTATAAAAAAAAGCATATTTGATTGCTTGGCAATGTTTTTTTTCCGTCCAATGTATGAACTAATCTACATACAACAAAAAAGTACCAATTGCTGATTTTTGCCTGATTGGTTGATTAAATAGGGACAATGAGCATCAGTAAATAACAACGTTACACTTGATATATGCGTTAACACTGGCGGTACACACTGGCTGTACACTGTCCCAAAGCCATGCTCTATGCATGTTACTAAACCAGGAGTCTAATGCACTGTATCAGTTTAAACACTGAAACACTGTTCTGTCATTGTGCAGTGTTGACCTGTAGATACATACATATTTTCATTGTATTAATATTTATACATGTATATAGATATATTTTTGGGCCTTATTTTGATGCATTTAACATTTAAAATGGTGTTGTGTTTGGGAGTGGCAAACCAATGGGAAAGATTGCATGTGGCACCACGATATAGTTTGTTGGCTGAACCAAAACATGCCGTGTGGTTAGAGTGGGCCTTACTGTGTTATTACTGAAACACAAACTGTATGTCTGGTGCTGGTATTCTCATGTCTTTGTATGTCAACATAGTTTGCAACCACCTTGCTGTTCTGGTGGACTCTTTGGGACCTACTTGGGAAATGTAGTTGTTTTGCAATTTACATCATATTTGTAGTTCCATACTCTGTGTTTATCGTTTCTATTGTTAATGGTTTGTCGTGTCTTACAAAGTTGCGTTGATGCCGTTCTAGCAGACGTGGTGTATAAAAAGGTTTAGCTTGGGCCTAGTTTTAACACATTAGCATCGTCAGGTCCATTTTTTGTTTTGTTGTGTCATAGCCTGTTTGTGGTTGTGTGGAGTCTGGTCGTCACGGTGACCGTGGTGAACCAATGCACTCTCTACCTGAGAGATGTGCAGTCGTCACCATTCATATTTGAACTTTGTGATTTACGATTCGGGTGTTGTGTGATGTGCCGAGCACTGGGATGTAGTGATGAAGATTTAGTAGGGGTCTCTTTTGTGCATGTCTTGAGATGGTGTGTTTTTGTCTGGAAGCTTGTCTTGGCTTTGCCTTCTAATGCACTAATTGCAAAGCACATGGAACTCCACTCCAACTATACCTGCACCTCCTTTATCTTTTTTATTACGTAAGTTGCACATCGGAAATAATTGTGGGCGGGCGGACATCTGATGTCAGATGGGGGGGGGGGGGCGAGGGGGGAGTTGTGTTGTAAAAGGATGTGACATGGGTTGCAGAGAGTATGTTTCCATTTCGAATGTACACGCAAGGACCGTCTACTTTCTTCAGGCCCCGGGACTGGATGACGTCCCAAATGATGTCCCAAAGTACTTCCTGAAAGTGTTCTGAATGTATCACTCTGATGACCCGCCCTGACCCGCCCTGACCCGGGAAAGGGGTCCCCACTCCACTGCTGCTGTGTCCAGCCATTGGTGGACTGTGTGTGTGTGTGTGTGTGTGTGTGTGTGTGTGTGTGTGTGTGTGTGTGTGTGTGTGTGTGTGTGTGTGTGTGTGTGTGTGTGTGTGTGTGTGTGTGTGTGTGTGTGTGTGTGTGTGTGTGTGTGTGTGTGTGTGTCGAAGACTCACCGGAAACGACAACGGTGGAAACGGGTTGGACTGCCGAGAACCACATGGCGAAAACGAGCACGGTGATGTCATCACCCAGGAGGCAAAAAGTCGCAGATGCAATATCTACTGTAGGTCAAGTTGATGGAAGGAGACGTGGCTAGATTGGTTTAAAGTGCCGGTGTGTGTATATGTATATATATACTATATATATATACATAGATATTTTTCACTCTGTTCTCTTGAATGTTAGCATTGCCATGGTTTTTCGACATATATTTATTCAGTACTGTTTTGCTGTTACCTATAGGATGGATTTTATCAGGACTAAAAAGCTGAAATATATATTGACATATTTTTCTAACTGGCTGATGGGACTGAGCCTCTGAAACTCCTTATGGAAAGTGGTTCCAGATGTTGGGTACAGGCGGTTAAATAAATCAAGACTCAGAATCAAGTGGCATTTTCTCCTTATTTAGTCTCCTTTTGTAGACCGAATACACTCCTAATCCTTCACTGCACCTCACGAATAATGTATTATTATTAATATAAAGAGAGCCATGATATATATGTCTTCCTTCTGCTGGCATGCAGTACTGTTTTGGGGTAAACTTTCATAACATGCTGGAATGTCTGGAATGTCTTGTAAAGATAATTTTGGTGTCTATTTCACAGAGCTTCCTATGAGAGTTCATATAAATGTCTAAATGGGTTTTTGCAACAAATAAATAAAGGGTAGGACAGCCATTTGAATGATTTTTGCAAATAAATGGGTATAACACAGATTATTATTTTATTATTGAAACACATTTTCCTTTTCTGGTATCATCTCCTCTCATGCTGGTGACGAGTAGATTATAATTCAGTAAGTAAATGTAGGTAAATACAATACAGTCACGCACTATTAGCACTAACCTGGTGTTGTTTCAGGGTATAGGCACGGGAAGGCGCTGTAGGCGGCTGAACGACCAACCGCAGCTCCAGGGTGGCGCCTGTGTACAGCCGTGGTTAACACGGTGGAACCCCAAGCGTCATTGTAACCTCATAGAAGTATCAGTGCATTTATTGTGTTCCACCGGTCGTTATTCTATTCAGGGTTTTGAAACCGGAATTCTATGTTGCTATATAATTAGATTTTTTTTATTTTACTTTATTTAGATAAATAATATAGGTGGTGGGTTATATGTGTATAATATTTGTAATATATTATAATAATAATATATTATTGTGGGTTATTGAACCCACACAATATATGTGTGGGTTTAATAATTGTATTTAATAATTTATAAGTTGGAGTGTTGTTGTCACCTTCAAAATATGAAGTTATAACAAGTTTTAATGGGAAACAAAATTGTTCATCGATCAAGAGCTTTTTTCAACAACACGGTCTCCTGACTCTTTAGAATATCGCACTGCACAGGCTATCCACAAACCAGTGGAATTTGATCACCCATGCGCTACCTTCTTCTGTCATGTCTCGGATATTATAAACATGGATCCCCGATACGGTCATTAGAAAATTTCCGTGGCTCTTCATTCAGAGATGAGTGCCGGGCCTCATATACGGAAAGCCACACGACGCTGTAAGTTGGCCAATTCAGGAAGTTTCCCCTGTTGACTCAGACTACCCTAACAGTAGTACACACACTCCAAACAGGGCTTTGCCTCAGTCATAAAACGTGATGACAATATGTTTGGGATAAGTCCTCGTTCCATTGGGCTGTTACTCTTTGCCTTCATTCACGCAGGTAAGGATGATGATCACAACTGTCTACATAATGTACCCAGCCTAATATACAGTAAATCGTGTTTTTACTATCAGTCACACTTTGCCCGCGTATCTTTACAGCTGTGACCGAAGACCTTGTGTTGCGGGGAGCAGGTCTCAACGTCACCCTGCCGTGCGCCTCGACGTCGGCGGGATCCTGCTCAGACGTGCGATGGTATCATAGCACACGAGATGGTGGCACAACTGGTGTCCCTCGTTTCATCCGCACAGAAGCAACAGCGGCTGACAGGCTTTCCAGTTGGTCCAATTGTAATTTACACATCAACAACGTCTCCGCGGCCGACGTCGGAATATATTGGTGCAGTAGAAATCCCCAAAACGATCACCATTTGATTGTTATCACTGGTGAGTAATGCCCATGGTTTTACACTTCGGCCTACTTTGCATGTGCAGGGAACCTGAAGGAACCAGTAAGGTGTCAGATCAAGATATTATTTTTAGATATTATTTTTTTATAGATTTATTTTTTATTATTTTTCTGATAGTAGGCCTATAGGGGAGACCAGGTATGGTTGTAACACTTTTTGCTTCAGCACCTGTAACCAGGGCCGGCTCTAGCCTTTTGGGGGCCCTAAACAGAATTTGATTAAAACCTTTTAGGGCCCCCCTCCCACCACCGTGGAGTCACCAGAAAATGTGAATTTAGTAGATGTGATTTGCTGTGGTGGAGCCAGACTTTGTGTACATCCAGGGCTTAGTCCAGAGGGGGGTCTGGGGGTTCTCCCCCAGAACATTTTTATTTCTAAGATGTGATTTCCTGCATTCTAGTCCCTTTTAGGGTGACCTGCTGGACACTGGCAAATCCTAAATCCCTTCTAATTCATAGCCTACATTTTCAGTTGCAGGGCCTGCTCAAGCCAATACTTTTTAATGGAAAGAAACAATAACTATTTGGTTGTCATAACTTCAAAAGCTTAAAACAGATCTGGGGCTTTTGAAGTGAGATTCGGGACTTCAGCCCCGAAAGCCACCCCCCTACTCCGCCCCTGAGATGGGGAATACCTTAATTTGTTAAGATTCATAGCCTATAACCTGACTTGCAGGGCCTGCACAGACGAACAGATACAGCACTGGGTTTAGCTGCCCCCAAAGTCCATAATTGATAACATACATTCAGGGTTCGACACAGACATTGTGTCATAAGCAGAATTTCATGATTTAGAGGGCTTTCAGATATATCACATCACATATCCTGCGATTTTACCTGAGGGGCCCCATTCAGACATCAACCCATAACCCATTTTGTATGAATAAGGAGCCCTATTAAGACATAACACATTCTGTATTTGATCTGGGGCCCCATTAAGAGAGTAATCCACCCTTGTATTAATATAGTAGTTATTTACCCCAAACTAGTGTCTTTTTAACCTTAGAGGATACTGAAATCACACATTTATTCATTTATTTGTTTAAACTTGGAACAGATCTGCAAATGGGCATTCAATGTGCAATCTTCAACAACAAAATAAAAACAAAATAGACAATATAAATGTAAATAATGTAATCAAAAATAAAATGTCTTATTTAAATCAAATACAAAAATAAATAGATACTTAAATAATTAAAGTGCCTCAGTATTCCACTTATGTTTTTAAAACTTTTAACTTTAGTTTTCAACTTCTTGAAACAGTCAAAACTGAATACTAAACATGAAGAATAATAACAACAAGGGTTCAACAATGACAATTATTCCTGACAACTAAAAAAAAAAACTTAAAAAAAAAAAAAAAAGGGGGGGGGGGGGGGGGGGGGGGCTGGTGGCCAGGGGGCCTCGGGCCGGCCCTGTAACTCATTGAATTTTTGAGCTAAAGCTCTCAAACTTTAATACAAAGTACCCACATTTGTTTACTACAAATGGCACCAATTCAAACCTCTGCAAGAATATCACAGACCTCATGAGGTGATGTCAAATACATGTTGTTCCATTGTTACAACCTACTCCAGTTGTAGGTTGCTGCTGGGGTAGGTTGTAACAATTAGACAAAATAAGCAAAAACAGAAGCCACACCATGTGATGTGCTTTATTGAAATAAAAGAACAATGTCATGTAATATCTATATATGTGTCATGTATAATTTCATCTAATATAAGTCACATGGTTGTATCTGCAATATTTTAAGTACTAGACAAAATATAGTCTTGGTCCAAAAAAATACTTTCTTCAAAATCAGTTTTTTCTCGAAAAAATCTGCATGGATCGGTTTCCAGCCTAGATAATTACCATCGATGATCGGGGGGAAAGTGGGTAAATACTGAAATGGTCATGTGACTCCTATCTTATCCCTGATCGGTGGAATTGGTGGTGTATACTATATTTTAATATTATTTTAGATCATATTTTTGATGAGGTGAGTTTTATCAGTCAAGGTGCTTGCACATCACTAGCACCACCCAACAAACACCGCCACCCAGCTGCAGAACGTTTGCTGGGCGACACAGATTCGGCATGTTCGCTAACAAAGAAGTAATTGCTAAATGAAAGTGTTAATAAAAACAATGAATGGTTGAGGGGTGGTCAGTTAGCGAGATGTCCGGTGGTGGCATCATGACGGGTGTTTCATGAACACACAGGGAATGAAAAACTATTCCTCGCCAACAATTTAAAGAAATATTACCGAAACTGCACCAGAGAGAAAAAAAAAAATTGTTGTTTTGGTTATTCTTTCAGCTTTCTTCAGGCCAAACCCAAACCCTACCCTGGTGCCCGGGGGCAATGTTTCCTTACGCTGTCGTGCCACCACGTATGAGGGGACGTGTTCAACCCAACGGCATCGAGCGATGTCTCTGGTGTTGCAGGATGACGTCCAGCAGGTCTTCCTGCCTGCCGCATTGAGTCGCACCAGATGTACAGTGGGGCTGACGGTCACCATACAGCGGGCCAGTCGCTTTAGCTGCCTGGCTGTGGTCAACAACCAGGTCCAGACCCTGGTGGAGTTCCCCATTCGTTTTCCAGGTGGGGAAAGTGGATCGCCAGTCTCTGTCTGTCTGTCTGTCTGTCTGTCTCTCTCGGCTGCTGCTTTTTAGTGTTCACCTGAATGATTGGTGATGTATTTTTTTTTCAGCTGGGGGAAGACGCCTTCTAATCCCAGACACAGAAAACGAAGGTAACGATGGGAGATCAAATGTAATATGAGTATGTATACATAATATATAGGGATTGCATGTGGGATTCGAACCCGTGACCGTGGTTCGTTGAATACCATTCTTCCGGCCTCACAATTGAGCCACAATTGATTTCAAATTTCACACGGCGACAAAAGTGACCAGCGATTCAAAGCGACCGTAAAGCTGTGTTTGGCGTGACGTGCTGTGACTGAAACGTCTGGGTGGACAGGCGGCGGCGACGGTGACAGCAGCCAGGTGGTCATCGCCGTGGCAGTTGTGGTGGGCTGTTGTGCCATAGCGGCTGTTCTGGCTCTGGTTGTGGTGAAGAGGACAAAGAAGAAGAAGACGGAACCAAGTAGGTTTTGTCAAGTTTCAGGACCCTGCCAAACACACACACATACACACGCACATACACACACGCACACACACACACACACACACACACACACACACACACACACACGCACACACACACACACACACGCACACATACACACGCACATACATACACTCGCACACACACACACACACTCACACACACACACATTCACACACACCCACACACACACGCACATACACACACATACACACGCACATACACACACACACACACACACACACACACACACACACACACACACACACACACACACACACACACACACACACACACACACACAAGCAGTACATGTTGTGCCAGTGGAAATCATGTGATGTTGTGGTCACATGTGCGCACCACCACATTGCTTCACTATGTGTGACTTCAGAACGCCCCGCCTGTGGTGGAAGGTTATGGCAACATGTTTATTTCATAGCTCTCGGGGCGGTAAGATGTTACGGGCACATCCACAGCTCCCATGTCTGGAAAGTTGCAACATCGCGTGCACTCTTTGCTGAGACAAACTAGTGAGCACAAATAAAATGGGGAGCTAGATGCTAGGTTATACCCACAAAATAAGGAAATGCATGGCAGAAAAGCGAAAGAAAACTTGGAAACGTTTAACAACAGTAAAATACATGTGTGTGTGTGTGTGTGTGTGTGTGTGTCTAATTTGCGGGGCGACTGTGGCGACGGCAAAGCAGCACAATGTGGAGCGACATTACCTGTCACATTAGCTTCCATGCTAACTACCCACCTGGCAGTGCTCATACGGGCAGAAAAGGCCCGGGGAGTTAAAAGCAGCTTTGGGCAATCGGCAGTCATTTTTCAGGAGGCTGGTGAAAAAGTCACACGAAAAAACAACTGAAACTTACTCAAACAAGTAGCCCTTCGTGTTTTACACAGTACCCAGTACCCGAGAAGTGGCTCTCGGGTTCAAAGGTGCTGGTGACCCCTGCTCTAGATGTTAGAGGAGCTTTCTTGAGTTTCAGTAGCCATGATTGTTGATCTGGAAGGTGCTTTGCAATTCATTCAACCCTTTTAACACATTAACACTCTCAAAATTGGGTAACATTTTAACATTTTATTCCAGATGACCAGCCTGTCGTCCATGCAGAAAGTCCCCTGTATGTTAATTGTGCCATAAATACTGTGAGTACATGCATAAACCTCTCAGCATGGCATTTCAATTTATTGTACACTTTTTATTTTTTATTGTGCGTGTATGTGTGTGTGAAGGTGTATTGTGTGTGTGTGTGTGTGTGTGTGTGTGTGTGTGTGTGTGTGTGTGTGTGTGTGTGGGTGTGGGTGTATTGTGTGTCTGTGTGTGGGTGGGTGTATTGTGTGTGTGTGTGTGTGTGTGTGGGTGTATTGTGTGTGTGTGTGTGTGTGTGGGGGGGGGGGGTATTGTGTGTGTGTGTGGGTGCATTGTGTTGTGTGTCGTGTGTGCATGTATGCATGTGCTAACGCATGCTCGCGTGTTTGTGTCGTAAGGGTGCGGCCGCTACAGAGGATGTCACCTATGCTGACATAACAGTCACCAGCTGGACCGACAGGAAGTGGCAGAGAGAGAGCGAGGCCACTGTTTACTCTGCTGTTAGCCCCATGCCGGGGCCAATCATAGGCCAATCATAGGCCAATCATAGGCCTCAAAAATGTGTTCCATAGCGGGGCTATGTGGTTGCTTTGGGTCTGACCCTAGCAGGGTCATGCTCAGTCATGCTGCAGGCATAGCTCAGTGGGTAGAGCGGGTCGTCCACTAACCGGAGGGTTGGCGGTTCGATCCCTATCACCTTAGCAGTCACTTCATAACTGGTCAATCACCATCTCTGCTTACCTTACATGCTATTTCTTTGTGTATACTATTTACTTTCTATAGTGTATGCCTAGATGTATGTATATTTATGTATATTGTTACATATGTTTATATTATATATTTATATTTCTACACTGTACTATACTGTTCTTCACTTCTACACTGTCTTTTCTTTTCTTTTCCCAGAGTATTTTAATTACTGTAATTCCCACAGGGATCATTAAAGTAGTTCTGTCTGCCTGTCTGTCTGTATGTCCAACTGTCCACAATGTCGAACCCCACAAATGTACTGATTGTAAGTCGCTTTTGACAAAAGCGTCTGCTAAATGTAACTGTAAGTCTAGCACAAGCCTCTCCTACTCTACTCACAAAAATGTTTGATTGACATCACCTGGTAACACAAAGCAGCCTACAGCAGGTTAATCAGGCAATAGCGTCAATTAACCCATAGAGGGCAATTTGAGTCCATGTTTACATCCTAGCCCATGTTTTTAAAACGGCATGTAAGTCGAGTTCTGGACCGGGATCACTCATTATCGCTATGATGTTACCCTCCGCATCACTTTTCATCTAAAATAACTTGTTTTAGGGTTTAGTATTTCCTTTAAACAACAGATGGCTCGCAGAATTCGCGTACTCCCTGGTATGAGCATTTTGGCATATTCAAGTGCACTTCTGCAGTGAGTTGGACATGATCTTGACAGTGTTCACGTCCAATTAAAAATATTTAAAACGTAAAATGGTTGAAGATGAGAAAGAAATGTTTGGAGACGGTCTCCGGTTATGGAGGGCTGGGTAGTGCGGGTGAGGGGTATCTAGGGGGTGAGAGGTATATAGGGGAACGGGGCTGAGGATGTGTATAGGGGCTGAGGGGGTATAGGGGTGAGGGGTGCAAGGGGGAGGAGCCTGGAACAGGGGTACAAGGGGGTTTCCCAATTGGAAACCTGCGTGAAGTTGGCACCCCATATGTTGAAAATATGAATAAAAGTACTTCCATTCGTTTGTGCAGGCTAAATAAACATTTGTGCACAAACCGTCTTTATGATATTCAACATTTAATTATTTGACCTGGGGTCATCAACATCCAAATGACTCGAACATGGTTGGAATCGTTTGTGCTTCGTTTGTGCACGTTTGTGCAGGCAAAATGAACATTTGTGCAATATTGTTTCTTATGCTATAAAGCGTTATTTGCTGGCGAGTGACGTCACTCAGCACCTTAACATTGGTCTTTGCAGCAGTACATACTTGTATAGGCAGTGTTGTCATTAGTCATTGAAATATCACACTTCTTAACTACCCCCAAGTAGCACACAACTAAAAGCAATCTAGATGGATTTCATTTTTAGAAGATTAAAATGATGATATATACCTGCCAAGGATGGACTTTTTCTTTCTGAATCTCGGACATAATTGGGAGCAATATTGACTAAGTTTTACTATAGGTTGGCTTTAGATGCCGTTCTGATAGGCTAGCCTACTCAGTATTGCGCCAAATCTGTATCAATAAACATGGCTATGGATTAAAAGGGACCGGCGTTCTCCTTAAGCTATATTGCGATACCAATGTTTGTCAGTAGGTGGCTGTAATGGTCCAGGAGCATGTAAACATTTCGTCAATTCACATGAAAGGTAAAGAGGACAAGGCTGAGTTTGTTCGTGTTTATTTTGCCTGCACAAACGTGCACACGAAACGCAAACGATTCCAACCATGTTGATGGGGTGCTGGGTGACCCCGGGTCAAACAATTAAATGTGAATATCATAAAGACGGTTTGTGCACAAACGTTCATTTTGCCTGCACAAACGAATGAAAGTACTTTTATTCATATTTTCAACATATGGGGTGCCAACTTCACGCAGGTCAATTGGAAACCATCCCAGTGTACAAATAGTTACTTTACATCAGGGCACCATCACAGACACAACTCTGATCAAGTCACGTGTGATTCCTGATATGTTATATGTGTGTCTGAATAACGTGAGCCTACACATTGTAGCTTTTTAATTCACCTCCGTACAGCTATACTGGAGATTAAAAATGTGTACCACAAATATGGTACAAATATGATTGTACCACAAATTACTTCAATGGATCAAACGCATCTAACTTATATAAGAGTGTCAGGATTTACAGTATTGTGTTGTATCGATGCATTGATTTTAGGCGTGGACACAACACATTTGTTATCCCCGAGACAAAAGGTGGTGTGGCTCTGTGCAATTTGCTTATCAGGTTTTAGTTTTTAAACGTTTTTAAAATAATGTTTTGTGTATGTATGCGGACATGTAATGTATTGTAGTACTTGTAAAACCTAAGCCTACATGTACTGTACTGTAAGGTATAGCTTTTCCACCCAATGTGTAAAAACATATTCAAAACGTGATTGGTTGTAAAGCACCAAATAAAGCCAAGTACATAAAAAAGTAAAACATTGTCTATATATCAAAACAATTCATTTGAACGCATGCACCATGAAGATGGTGAACTACGAATCCACGAATGCGAGCCACGATGTAAACATGATAAAGTGAGTGATCCACCTGAAAAATGTACTGTAATGAACACGACAGAGGCCTCCAGTGTGTTTTATTAACATTGAGAATACATTGTCCAGTAACAATGCTTACAGGATGCAACAGCCTCGGCCAATGCCAAGTTCAATAACACAGCGCAATCCACCACTGTTACGACATCATAACTTGTAACTATACCTACTACACACACACACACACACACACACACACACACACACACACACACACACACACACACACACACACGCACATCCACACACACACACACACACACAGCAGGTGAGAGACAGTCGGAGCCGTCGCTGGTGTTACCCTGTTTTGCATTTTAAACACTTGAGGTCATCCCACACATTGTGTTCACATCGCCTTGCAGCACACCAGATCTCATCTGCACTAAGTGTGCAGATGAGCTCTGTGTGTGTGTGTGTGTGTGTGTGTGCGTGAGAGTGTGTGTGCGTGCGTGAGTGAGTGTGTGCGTGCGCGCATGTGTGTGTGTGCATGTGTCTGTGTGTGTGTGTGTGTGTATGTGTGTGCGTGTGTGTGTGCATGTGTCTGTGTGTGCGTGCGTGCATGTGTGTGCGTGCATGTGTGTATATGCGTCTGTGTGTGTGTGTGTGTGTGTGTGTGTGTGTGTGTGTGTGTGCATGCGTGCGTAGGTGTGCGTGAGTGTGTGTGTGTTGATCTGATCCAAGCTAAAGGGGCCAGAACAATAAGCCAGGCCGTGTTTGAGATGAGAGAGGGAGACAGTGATACACAATACATTCCCTGGGTGAGGTCTTCAGTACAACAACGCACAAAAGACCAAATGGTAATCAGTATGCTGAGTTCTTCTTAGAAGATGCTACCTTGGTTTTAGTTCTTTTGAGTACAGTGGAAAAGAGAGGCACACAGTCTTGTAGGCCTATTTAATTTTTTTTATTTATCTATTTATTTTGCATATCAATTTTGAGGTTAAAGGATGATTATGAAATTGCAAACAAATGCAAAGGACCGTAGCAGAAGAAAGAGAGAGGACCTGAAAGACAGGAAAATATTCTTTTCGGGTTTATTTAGCACAATTACCAAATATATTCATAAAAATAAACATTTAGAAATAAAGTATCAAAAAATGGACACAGACCTGAATTAAACGGGATCCAATGTGATGTTTTTTGTCACACATTTCTCCCAACAAGTAACTATTGAGTCCTCAAGAGTCTAACAGTCTTGCTATAATTGGTAGCAGTGGTAGACAGGGTTAATATCGTCCTACAACCGCAGCAGCGGTGGACTTTTCAGTGCTCCTCCGATCCATCCACATGCCTTGTTAAACAACCACTGAGTGAACAGGATGAGACTATTGGAGTGCAAGAACACACATACAGAGTTGCTCCACTTCCAGCCTCTGAAATTGCTGAAAGGTTACTTGAATTATAAACAAGAGTTATCATATAGGCTCCTTGGCTGAGGCAACCAACATTTGATTTATTTATAGCTTTGACATTTTCTTGAAAATAACATGATTTTTAAAGGTGTAGCGCCACCATCACAATCGTCCAAAAAAAACAAACATACATTGGTGGGGCAACCATTTATAGGGTTAGACGCATGGGGTCCTAACTTTATCGTTCCCGACAAAACCTACAGCCGGGCAACAGGCGCGGTTTTGGCATCTGCTATCCTGTGGGAACATCAGTACAACACTGGAGACGTGGCGCATTCATTGAAGACTTGTTCTCCTGCTCCTATCTTGCCCCGTGCCTCTGATAAGGCTTCAGGCCGACGTTGTGAACTCAAGTGAACCCAGGCACCAGCCTGTCTGCCATCGGGGCTGCAGCGCTAAAGACCAGTGGGTGACAAATGCTGGTGTCCCTTAATGTTTGTGTGTGTGTGTGTGTGTGTGTGTGTGTCTGTGTGTGTGTGTGTGTGTGTGTGTGTGTGTGTGTCTGTGTGTGTGTGTGTGTGTGTCTGTGTGTGTGTGTGTGTGTGTGTGTGTGTGTGTGTGTCTGTGTGTGTGTGTGTGTGTGTGTGTGTGTGTGTGTGTGTGTGTGTGTGTGTGTGTGTGTGTGTGTTTGTGTGTGTGTGTGTGTGTGGAGGGGGGGGGGGGGGGGGGGGGAATGGGTGGCTCGTTGTGCATGTGTGGAACAAAAGGGCCTTGATTACCAAAATCCTGAATAAGGATTGGTGAGTAGCAGGCCTAGAGGTGTTAAAATTGATAGTGCCAGAGAAACACAGACAAGAGTTTCAACAAGCTGTTGTCTTCCAACACTGACCCTCCAATCTGCATAGTGCCTAACGTCTAATCCACATTTGTGGGTGTAGTTTCACCCATAAGAAACCAAGGCCTTCCTGAAACTTTGAAACGTTCCACAACTGTGGTGTTATTTGTGAGTGAATATTTTTGAATTGTACATCTACGAAAAAGCCAATATATCTCATTATAAAATAACTGGGCCTTGCATAACGATATGAATTAGAACTCTGTCGGACTATCAATGAGGAACTTTAAAAAGAATAGCCTTGGATTTGAACTATTGACATGCGGGAGTTTGCTTGGGTAAAGAAAAACAAACGCGTTGACTAAGCCAAAGCGTCAATACTTGTGTTTTGCAAGTAACTCGCAACAACCCGCCTGCTTTCGTCAGGATGGCCCATGATAACAGTAACACGTTGGCTTTTGTTAACACCTCGCATTGAAATTGACCCTGGCGGTAGTCTCTACTCAGGGATACCATGGAGTGGGGGGTGGGGGTGGGAGGGCAAGAGGGAGGTGTTAAGACAAAAAAAGCGAATCGGCGATTGACAATTTCCTGATAGGTGGTGCAGCCTCTTATCACTCTCAAATCTCTCGCCGCTCTGCATGCACCAGACAGTCGGGCGTGTCGCTTTTGGGAGCGCGGCACCACGCAATGGACTAAACTCAAGAGGAGCGCGTTTTCTTTCCTGCGAAACCTCCCCGAGCCAAGGTGGTGCGTGTGTGTGTGTGTGTGTGTGTGTGTGTGTGTGTGTTTGTGTTTGTTGTGTGGTGTTCCCACCCCCTGCTAGAATATCTGGTGGCTCCGTCTTGGGCGCGCAGGTGAGCAAAAAAAAAACGATGCCTTTATGTGGGATTTACATTTGTCTTCATTGGTTTTCACCCACAGTTACTATTTTGCTGGCGAGAATGAGTTCATTTCACTTTGTATTTACAGTAGTCATTGACTGAAAGATCACTAAGATATGTGGACGATTTATATTAGTTTCTAGTTACCCGATGGTCAACCTACTGCGTGTTTTCTGGACGGTGTTTACTTGGATCTCAAAGTTAATCAAAGTGTTTTTTAATTATTGTTACTGTTAAGTCCCGAAGTGTAGCAGACTCGGTGTATTGTCTACACCTGGACTCGTTCTACTACTAATGATGGGTTCAGCTAGTAAGTTACTTAAAATCTGGACGTTAAATTATCCCCCTACGTCTAACCAACCGTGATATTGGCTATACATATTTTATTTACTAAATGATAATTTGGTCTCCATGCAGGTTCGTAGTAGTTTGGATCACCGGCAGGCATGATTCCGAGGAAAGAGGTGGTTCTGTCGGTGCTCGGCGAGCTCCAGGAAGCTACCGAGTGCTCTGGCCTGGACGCCCTGACCAGAGTCGCCCTCGACGTGGAGCAGCTCCTTGCACAGTTCCAGCTACCGAGCAACTCCTGTCAGGATTTCCCCGAGTGGACGGGCATCGATGAAATGGCCCATAGCCTGTTCCCAGCTGACGCACCCTCGGGTCTCCTGCCCCTAAACTGTAAAGGAGAAGGCAACCTGCTGTTTGATGCAGCCAGCATGCTGCTGGTTGGAAGCACTCATCTGAGTTTGGAGCTACAGGTGAGCAACATAACTGGTTTCGATGTCCTTGAAGCCAGCAGTCCTACTCTGCAGCTGAAGTGTGATTCGTTTTACATCCAGGGCATTTAGCAGACGCGTTTGTCCAAAGTGACTTACAATAACTACATTAGTCAGCAATATAAAATATTTGACTGCGGTTTTCATGATATCAGGTGCCTGACAAAAACCTACTGGACACATATGCACAAACACACTCGTGTGTTTGAACTGAACTAGTTTATCATTGAAATTGAAAACTACATCATGGTTTTCCGTGGAGGAAAAAACAAAATGGCTATCACCTCTGCTTCTCCATGTTGCGATTGTGGCTCATCATTCACTTGGCCACTAAAGCAGCGCATCAACTTCAGTTCTTCTTTTGTGCCCCCCCCCCCCCCCCCCATACGCCCCTCCAGGTCAGGACCGTGGTGGAGATGCTGCTATGGAAGAGGTACTACATGTGTGGGATGATCGACTCCAAGATGATGCTCCAGGCGGCCCGCTTCAGCCTCTGCGCGGAGGAGTCCGAGGACATGCTCAACCTGCCCATGGCCGTCCTGGAGGCCATCTTTGACGCCGATGTCAAGGCCTCCTGCTTCGCCGGCTCCTACGCCAACATGTGGCACGTCTACGCCCTGTCCTCGGTGCTCCACTCCAACATCTACTCCATCTACCCCATGTTCAACCCCAAGATCCGCCCGTATTTCAACAGACTCATACGTCCCCGCACCTGCCCGGACAGCCTGAAGACGGACACCCTCCACATAATGTGGTCCGGCATGCTGCAGTCCGGCACCGTCTTCAAGCCCAACAATTTTGTGGCGTTGGTCAAGGCGAGCGACCTCAAGCTGGGGCCGAACCAGGGCTCCCCCGTGTCCTACGCCGACCTGAAGGACAAATACAACATCGCCAAGAGGACCTTCTACCGCTGGAGGAAGCAGACGGACGAGCACTGCCAGAAGTCCACCGCCAGGCACAAGGCCAAACACTTCCTGCAGGCGTCCTACCTGGAGGGGAAGCTCAGCCCGCTCCAGCAGTTCAAGGAGATCTTCCCGGAGATCTCCAGGTCCACCTACTACAACTGGAAGCACGAACTGACGTCGGGCTCCGGCGGCGCCTACTCGGCCACGTCGTCCGCCGGCGAGGTGAGCCCCGAGAGCACGGAGCAGGAGTCCTGGTCCTCGCCGGAGGCCAAGCAGGACGAGCCGGAGCACCACGAGAGCGTGGCCTCCATGTTCGGGCTGAACCTGGGGAAGGCGGAGGGGGAGCGGGCCCACAGCGTGGCCCACATGCAGGAGGCCAAGCGCTGTCTGCAAAACTGCATCGCCATGAACACTTCGCTGCCGTTCCGGTTCTTCAAGCGAAACTTCCCCGGGATCTCGCGCTCCACCTACTACAACTGGAGGAGGGAGGCCATACTGTTCAACCGGGGCTTCAAGACGGGCGGCGGCGGCGTCGGCAGCAGCGAGGAGAGCTCCGACGCCGACAAAAGCCAGAGTCCGAAAAGCTTCCCGCCCCCGCCCGCCCTGGCCAACGCCTACCAAGTCGCGGTCCCGAGAGTGAAGATCTGCCGAAGAAACCACAAAATCTTCAGGCTGGCCTACATGAGCAAGAAGCGGCTCCGCGACGCCGCCAAGGCCCAAGTGCAGAAGTCCAAATGGTCTCTGGCCAAGTTCAAGCTCAAGTACCCGTCGTTGTCCCTCTGCTTCTACTGGCGGTGGCGCAACAATCCGGGCTTCAACAAGAAAAACCAGGCGACCGGCCACGCCGCGATGATGGCCCATCTGCCCGAGGGCCTGCGAAGCATCTCTGCAGAGATGGAGGAGGAGATGGCGCAGCGCGCGTTCAACTGTCCCGTCATGCCCTCCATCGACCCGAGCCCAGAAGCGCCGGTGGCTCTGCCGGACGGCACCCTTGAGGCCCCATTCCAGAGGTACCCTTTACCCGAGCCTCTGCCCGGCCAGGCGCCCATCACAGACCAGATGTTTGTGATGGACGTGGTGGCGCTGGCCAACTTCAAGGCCAAGGCCAAGCTCTTCCTGCAGCAGCGTTTCGAGGAGAAGTCCTTCCCGACGTTCAAGGAGTTCCGATCCTACTTCCCCTTCACGCCGCGCTCCACCTACTACATGTGGAAGAGGGCCCTTCATCACGGCGTGTCGCTCGTTCACGGATGAAGGCACCGCAAGTCACTCCATGGTGTGTGTTTTTTTTTGTTTTGTTTTTTGGTTTTTAACGCTCGCCTGGAAATCAAAAAGGTTGATTTCCGAAACTCTTGATTCAGAAAATTCTTTCAGAGAAATGATCTGGCCTTTGCCACACTGTTTGTCATCTTTTTTTGGGTATTTTAAAGCATCTCCAGCTCAGTCATGCTAAAGTAAATGCCTGTTGTGTGCGCTGTTCTTTCTCCTCCCCCCACCCACAACGTCATCACTACCTCCATGGACATTTGCACCTGAGTGAATGGGGTGATCTCTCCTTGTGCCCTGAATGTCGCCCTACAGGCGAAATGCAGTTCAAAGTCACTTTTCAATGGCCTTTTGTTCTATGGTTGTTGTTTTATTTTAAGGAAGGAAATCCGTTCATTCCACTGAGTTAGAAGCCCTTTATTTTCTATTTGTAAAGTGTTTTAGTTTTGTTAAACATGGAGTGTGCCCTTTAAAAAAAAAAACAAGAAAAACCTCACTAGTTGCCTTTGGCGTACAATCACAGAATAATCAAAAGAACAAGCAGTGCATGAAAAAGGCTTAAAATGATATTTTTGTGTTGTATACGGTTCTCCATTTTGTACACAGGGTGTCTTCGTTCTTGTTTTGTTTTTTGATACATGGTTTTGACTATTGAATGTACACATCATGAATTCCCTTGGTGGGTGTTGGATTGGCGGTGGTTAAATTGTCTTTAAATTTTTTTTTTTTTTTTTTTAACCTTTTGTTGTTGCCAGCCAGGTGGTGAAGTTAGCATAACAGTTAGTGTATTTGCACTAAGTAGGCATGTCAAATATTGAATCTAATGGATTAACCAATGGTCTCATTTAACCAGCACCATTTCAGTTATGATCAGCGTTCTACAAATGTGAAGTTTGAAGTTTTTTTTTTTTTTTTTTTTTGTAATTGACATAAAGTGCCTGCTGTACAATTCCTTCTTACAGAAATTTGTATTCCACTTTTCACCTGGTCTTTGAAACTCGTGATTACGATTATTCCCCTTTTTTTATTATAACCGCACAGAACCACTGGTTCAAACATGTGCATTGTGTATTTATTGCTTCCCTCGTTGTTTACATGACGTTAATGTCACTTATCTATCTGGTGGCTCGCCCTTTATGTTCAATGACCAGCAGAAGACATTCTTACTGTAACGCCAACTCTCAATAAACCTTCTTCCCACCCAATGCTTCTTCTTTTGTCTCCTGCTGTGAAAAAAAGCGGGGGTAGTTCTTCAACAAGTTTCAGGTCTCAGAAAAAACGGCCGGGTTCGGGCCAGAGGCGTGAGCGCACAGCGACTCCGGAAAAAGCCCAATGTGATTTTCCACAGTCAATGGTCACTTGTTTGTTTCAATGGCCCCCATTGTTGGCCCTCTCACCTGAGACCTGTAACCCTTTCAACCAAAGGACCTCGCCGCAATCTGCTCTCCTGCGCATAAAACAGGGGAGAGGGGGAGAGGTGGGCCTACAATTACACCACTCGGAGCACATTTTGTTGTCCTAGTTATTCTGCCCTTCGGTGCAGAGCCGGCATTGTGGTTATGCTAACGAAGGTAACGGCAGAGAGAGGGGAGAGGTATTGAAGACATGGGGAGGGGGTTGGGAGGCCTAATTGTATGCGTGGAGGCTGAGGTGTTTGAGGTGATAAGGCCAAGCGCATCCAGAATGGGGGAGGAGAGCGTGTGTGTGTGTGTGTGTAGGCAGAGAGGAGTCACCCATTCCTGCTGGATGGGGTGGGGGGTGAGTGGTCATTAGCATTATGTTTCAGGTCACCACCTTGTTCAGGTGAAGTATGATCGGCCTCTGAAGAGAGAGATCAGAAATTGAACATTCCTTAAGAGCCACCCCATCCCCAAAGAGGACTCTGCTTGGGATGAATATTTAGTGGGAAAAAAAATCTAAGTAAAATGTAAGCAATCTCCCAATATAATTTGTTACATTCGGACTGTGACGAATCAACTCAGTAATATTGAGCTCCTATGCGTCTGAACCAAATGTGTGTGAAATGGACTTTGTAGTTCTGCTGATACTTAAAACAAGCAGAGGGGCTTACCTACGGATACTAGTGTGTGTGTTTGTGTGTGTTGTGTGTGTGTGTGTGTGTGTGTAGGTGGGGGTTGGGTACAACACAGACGCACCATTTCTGTCTGCTGAAAGTGTTGGATTCCCCCACACAGAGAATCGCCCTACATATCTCAGGTTGTTTTTTTTTACCTGAGCAAAAATGTGAGAGGCAATTTTGCATCTCAACAGTTCTGAAGCTGAGTCATAATTTGAGAGCAAATATCAGCCTTTTGTATTGACACAATAAACGAAAACAAGGAAAACACTGCCAAACAACAGCCCCGAGTTTGTATGCAAATTTGACTTAAATTAAATTTAAAAAAAATCTACTCTAATGAATCTGAGAAATCAAAGTAATGTAGTTACTCTGAATGACCGACAGGTGGCGACATCATGACATGACCCTTTTGCTGCCTTGAATGTCCGCAGGGGCGATTCTAGATTCTGACTTTTTTGGGGGGGGAACACACAGTACCCCGTATTGGGGATTTTGAATATCGCAGATGTGATTTCCTGCATTCTGCTGCATTTAAGGGTGACCTGGTGGAGATCCTATGTTTATTCTGGTGGGGGGTAAATCTATCAATCCAACACATTGTATATATTTTTTACAGTCTAGACGGTAGAATATTAGATTTGAGGATGAAACAATAGGGTGGGATAAGGCAAAAAAGGTCTAGCTTTGCCACTGATTTTCATCATTATGTTTGTTGTTGTTGTTGTTGTTGTTTTTGACGGCACAGAGATCCAGGGCTATTCCCAAAAGATCTGGGGCTGTAGCCTCAAACGCCCGGGTCTAATGACGCGCCTGAAAGTCCGTCGAGAATCAAGACTCATTTACAGGTCACTTCAAGGCAACAGGCAGGCAGCATCTCTCCATGTGAGACACAGCCTGGTGTGTTCATCATTGTCATTCATTAATTGACAGTTTCCTTCAGCGTTATGTGGCAGGATACTCTCGCGAGACCTCTGGAGATCAGGATTCTGTTATCTCACGTTGGATTAATAGAGCCAATAAAGAACCCACTCCCTCTCTGGTCTCCTGTGTCCAGGCCTATAACCACAGATAGCGCCGACTACGTTATCTTTATTATGTATTGGTTTTAACTTGAAGGAGCTTGGAAATAATGAGACTTGGCAGGCAGGAGCTTCCGACTTCCGAAAATTAGCATATTGCTGTGAGTTCAAAAATACTATAATGCCCGGTTCTTCTCAAAGAAGCCAAACACGTATATCACAAAACAAAAACGACACATGGGACTTGCCTTGCCAGCAGTTTTATGCCAATTACCAAGCGTTCAGTAATACACAGAGCTGTTCAGTGCCTTTAAAGTACCGACATGTGTGTAATAGAAGTCTACTATGCATGAGTGCAAAATCCCTCGTTTTCCGAAGTGACTGGTTATGCCAACAAACATTTATTTCATACGACTTTAAATGTATAATGTATGGTTATGTTCCCCCTTCTATGAACGATGTGACCAGGCATTGACATTTTGGGATTTCTTTCAGCATTATTATTATTGTGCATAGGAATGCACAATCTAGATATCGCTTTTTGTCATATTTTTTTCTCCACACCAAATTTATGCAATTGATGAACAACTGAACCTCGAGATTTCATTCAAACTGTATTACAAAGGTTTACTTCCGTATACCTGTGCTATGTACTTTTTATTTTCGTCAACTTTATACTTTTTGAGATATTTGCGTTTAAACATGCAAAAAAGAAAAACTCCCATAGACATAACCTTTTGACTCTGCCTACTGCCTTGCTCTTTTTGCCTTCGATTCGCTTGTAAAATTCTCCTTTGAGGCACATTTCTCAAGTTAGGCTACAAGCCAGGTGCTCCTGTTTTGGGTGTTTTAGACTTTTTGTGGTCAAACTTTGTGCATGTCTTGAAATGGCAGTGAAATGGCAGTGAAATGACAGTGAAATGACAGTGAAACTGTCCTTCCACGCGGGGAATGACTTGTGCGTAGGAATGACTTGTGCGTAGGAATGACTTGTGCGTAGGAATGACTTGTGCGTAGGAATGACTTGTGCGTAGGAATGACTTGTGCGTAGGAATGACTTGTGCGTAGGAATGCCCGTAATGCTTGAGAAGGCCTGCTGAGGGCGTGACATCTGGGCGTTCGCCACGTCAACGGCCAGCCGCTGCGGGAGCTGGGGGGCCACAGGGGCCTTCGTCAACGCTGCCTGCTTCGACTGCGAAGGTGCTCGCCGCGGAGACGTTAGCGTGTGGCGCCTAGCGAGCTGTCTCTCTTTGACTTAGGGCTGGAATTCATTTGCTGCAGACAACACATACTGTATGTGTACGCATCACGGCTGCCACACGTATTCTGCGACTGTTTGGTGCGTCGGTCGCGCACGTCGTCACAAACGAACACGACGCGCCCGCCAGATGCAATACTGACAAGAAACTTGGGGGCGACCGTGTGAATAAACACAGTGACCTCGAGTTCCTTGTCTGGGAAGTTATTATTACATAGCAGAAGGTTTCCAGGAGAGACTGCCGGACCTAGTCCACAATGTCCCACACCTGTATGATCACAGTCTTTATATAGGCCTACATAGCGATAAGCATGCATGTCAGACCAGCTGGTGACAGATCGCATTGGTTACATTT
>JAXIVH010000649.1:35906-53406 GCA_036785325.1 Urophycis tenuis
ATTTTGCCATATTATCGAATCGGCAAAGGAGAGCCGTGATTAATAAACCGTTTGCTATGCAAACTCACGGTGCGCGTATAGGTATCCCTACAAATGTAAATGAAAATGAAAATAGAATGTTTTATTCTTATTATTCATCGATTTCCTACATAAATAGGCATACAAGTGGAAGTATAAGCTAGCTTACTCAGTATATCTATATGACGCTTGAAGTCTAATTCACACTAAAAATGTGACACATGTACTGTTTATTTGCATGAAATTGTATAGGCCTATAATTAAATGTCTAATTCAAGGAGCCTCATCAATTGTTTGCCTTTCTCAATATTGGCAGTAGTGCATGCACCGCGCGTCTTTGCGTCCCTCTCATAAAAAAAAATTAAAAAGTCACCAGATGTTGGAGTGTGTTAATAATCACATCACGGCATGGTGATCAGTCAGCACCGTGCCACTAGGTATTACATCTAGATAATTGTTGATGGGGTAGGAGAGAAGGGGGTTGAATTTGTAAAGTGGGCGGTGTCAAACGACTGATTGACAGTTTATGTAATGAGCAGCTCAGAGTCTATATATCGGGGAGGAGACGCACGAGGGTTCATTCACGAGTATTGAGACGAGTGGTTCGCTTCCACGGCGCACTGACGCACCAGGGTGAGCAGTAGGCAGCACCAAAAACAAGCGTTCCCCCTCGCGCACAACAGCAAGACGCCCCGTGGAATACAGCGCACGCCAGAAGACAGACGCCTGCAGACGGGGAGAAACCGTTGATGGATATTGGGTTTTCCCTGCACCTTTTGGATAACTTGGAGAGATTGTAAACGCCTTTTTTTGCGTTTTGATACACCAACCAATCAAGAGCTAAGAGAAACTCCCCGGGAGTGAAGAAGGATTTATACTTTAGATAATTTCTGTCAGTTTTTTTTTTCTTCTTCTTTGGTGTGCATTCTTTGGGAGAGGGAGCTTTTTTTTGCTGTGATACGTGCTTCGTTGGGTGGTGACGCGGCTGCCCAGGAGAAGCGAAAAGGATGGCAGCTTGGTTTACCTTTACAGTTGCATTCAGCACCACGTTAATAACACAGGTATGGGGAAGGAAATGCACCACCAGACGCTCCTGTACCAGGTCCCTTAACCAAAATAAATAAAGAAAAACGACGGAGGCCATAGTTGTGAACGATGAGGCAATTGATGCACAACGGCCGTTTAAATGTGTGTTTCTTCTATTTTAGGTATTCGGAGCCGGCGTGTTTGAGATCGACCTCCATGAGTTTAGAAACCACAAAGCGATGCTGGCGAACGGGAACGCGTGTACACCCAACTGCAGGACTTTCTTTAGAGTTTGCTTGAAGAACTACCAAGCAGTTGTTTCGCCAGGTGACTGCATCTTTGGCACCACAATGACACCGGTCCTGGGGACGAACTCTTTCAGCGCAAAGGACAGCGGCACGTTTAACACTCCGATCCAAGTGCCAGTCTACTTTGGATGGCCGGTAAGAATGAAAGAAATGCATTAATTTGTAGTATATTGTTGTCTGGAACAGTTGTCAAAAAAGGGAAGCTCGTTCGCATATAGGTAGCGCCCTGGTTATTGGTCGGCTCTCCTAATCCATTATCATTAGGTAATACTCTGTCATCAAACGGATTGGATTGCGGCGACGTCTTTCATTTCAATCTGGGAAACAGTTTACTACAGACTGCTCACTCCACTTCAATTAAATGCAAATCCAATCAAAATAGAAAGTAGGCCTATATTTCACATGTTTTTTTTTTTAATCGCATATGACAAACTAAGAAATAGTAGGCTAGCTTATTTGATGTGCATTGTTAGTGTGATAAAAATCTACCTTCTGCAATAACTAACTGTGTTATCTCCTCAGGGTTCATTTTCATTGATCATCGAAGCCTGGCACTCGCCTCTGGAGAGCGCGCCTTTAGGTAAGCGAAACATTTCAGACCACAGGAGGGAGCTCTTTGGTGTTGTTTCAATTCAAATCGACGTGGGGCCACAAATGTCCCTATCGCACAAATATCTTCACTTAACGGCCCACACCATACGTAAAGACACTCGGTCCGCCGACAAAAATGCATGCAATTTGGCAAATATGTTGTAGTTTCACACATTTTGAGGCATGCGCTGTCCTTTTGTTATCTCGGGAGCACCTTTCTCATTCTCATACTCCAATACAATTGAACTTCCTTTGGTTTATTTTTGGCGTGGGAACGAACCGCGGGCTTCGGTGAGAATACACGATGCTTGCCAAGAGCCCCTGACTACATCTTCCTGTACTTTACACCTTACGTCGTTCCGCCCTGTGAAGGGGGGGGGGGGGGGGGGGGGGGGCGTTTATGCCTGGGAATGTTTTTAATGCGGATGGAAAGAAAGCACATTTCCAACTCAATTCATCTTTTGTCTACACCTTCACACTGACTCATCTGAGAGCAGATTGTTTCAAAAGCACAAGTGCGTCTTTTTTTTTTTCCTAACGATGCAACTTTTACTTAATTAGATGAACCGACCACTCCGGACGTTCACACACCCCAACCCCACACCCCCCCACACACACACCCCACCCCACCCCAGGTCCATACGAGACGACCATAACTCAAACCCGTGTCCCCCCCCCCCCCTCCCCCCCCTGTGTTCCTCCAGACACCAACAATCCTGAGATGCTGATCGGCTTCTTCTCCATCCAGAAGCAGCTGGGGGTGGGCAGCGAGTGGACGGCCGACTTCCAGAGCGGGCCGCAGAGCGAGCTCCGGTACTCCTACCGCTTCGTCTGCAAGGAGAACTACTACGGCGAGAGCTGCTCCAAGAAGTGCATGTCGCGGGACGACCGGTTCGGCCACTACACCTGCACCCGAGACGGCAAGCTGTCCTGCAGGCCCGGGTGGAAGGGCAAATACTGCGAAGAACGTAAGCAACGACTCCTCCCTCACCACGGGCCCCGGGCCCAGGCTAGGGATAGTTGGCTAGTTTGTAGCTGGTTTGGAGCTGGTTTGGAGCTAGTTTGTGGCGTCTTGAGTGTTTCTGCTTCGGGGTGACTTTTGGTGTTTCGGATGGTCGTGTTGACCTTTGCAGATGACCTTTGGTGTGTAGGTCTGGCGTAGCTGTGTGATGTTTGGGCGGGGGGGGGGGGGGAGGGGGGCATTCAAGGGAGGACACGAAGGACACATCCTCCTCATTGAAGTCTTAGCAGTGGACTAGGCTTGTACGGTGCGTCATGGTCAGCTCAGAGACCGAAATACCTTATCTTTGGATGTTTGGTGATGAAAGTGTGGATTCGCTTCACACAGCGGTCTTCCTGCTTCTCAGAGTAGGCCGAGGCCACAGGATGCTGTGAACGGAGACCACGTGGTGATTTATGCTATAGCTAATGTGCAATTTCGATGTCAAACATCAATTTTAGGAATCGTTTTGCATTCCTGCGTGATTGTATAATTTGGGTGGCATAATTGGTAGTTGCTCCGTTGGCGTGGCTGTCGAAATCGTATTTAAGGAAGCGACGTTATAGCATGCCAACCGTATCATTATTGTAAAAATACAAAAACCCCGGGTAATGGACTCGGGTAGGCTGGACTGGGGCTCTGGTGGCGGACTCACTTTGCCATTTGGCATCACGACCGTACTAGCAGGCCCTCTTTTTCACTCAAACAAATTAATCAAGGAGGTGATTGGGAACGAGAAACCCGTGAAAGTAATAGTTACCATGTGGTGCTGCTGACCGGGGGAGGGCGACAGCGGATCCGTCATCGGTGTCACGGCGGGGCGCTGAAAGAGAAATTGGCACGTTACTATTTTGATTGTGGCGCCAAATCCTAACCAGATGGGCCTCACGTGTCGCAATTACAGACACATCAATCGCCGGCGCCTAAAGAACATTAAAAAAATAAAATAATAAAATAAATAAAAAACGGGACTGATTAGTCTTCACGTTCGTCTCGTTTTTTAAAAACTCTCATGACGCCCCATCTCTCCCCCCCACCTAGTTACGACTTTCTTTCTCTACTTTCTCTACAAGTTGCTGTTATACCTACAATTTGGGTTGGCGCGCGTGCCTCGGTAACATAATCCCGGGGCGCGCGGACATTCATAGGAGGAGCCCCCCGGCGGCCGCACGCGCCAAGGTTAATCGCAGCGTTTATTATCCGCCACGCGCCGCCGACGTTCCCGGTCCGCTGTATTGTTGAGCGCGGCGCGGCGTGGCAGCTGCAAATATGGTTCTTCTCGCGGACCGCAAACAACAATGGCGACAGCTGTCTGCTATTGAGAGCAAGCATCTGTTCGGGACTAACCGGCCCGCTTATATACACACACACAGACACACACACACACACACACACACACACACACACACACACATACACACACACACACACACACACACACACACACACGCAGAGACACACACACACGCACACACTCACCGCGCCCGATCGCGTTCGTTCTGAGAATCGGTGCACTAAACAGGACAAACACACCCCCTTAACCGACTTCCTTGCGGGCAGTTGGGCTCTGTGACCGACAGGTCCAGCTCAGATGCGCGTTGACGGCTTTGATGAAAGTTTGGGGCGGGTTTGAGGCTGCGTCGAAGCGTATATAAACTCTACGTGCATAATCGCTATTTCTAGAAGAAGAATAAAACACAGCCATGCTGGGCACTGGATGATTGGTATAAAGCACTGTATGCTTTAAAAAAGCGGCGTTAGGGATTTTTGCACTCATTCAGACAGTTGTTGAAATAGGCAATCACCTAATGCTGTTGCACTTCAGTTTTTAGTGGCCTTTAATCTCTATTAATTCTGTAATAAATTGGCATGTCGGCGAGGCCATCAGACACATGAACTCATGCTGTTGTTTTTTTTCTTTGTGCTGCAGCAATATGTCTGGACGGCTGCAGCGAGATGACTGGAAACTGCTCCAGACCAGGAGAGTGTGTGTAAGTAAAAGAGTATTTCAATTTGAATGATGACGACAGCTTTGCGTGGTTCACATTGGGGGGAAGTTTCTGGCACTTCTCCGTCTCTCTCTCTGTATATTGATTTTCACAAGCGTTGCTGCATTCTAGCCATCTTTCCCCTCCTTTAAGGATTGACTGTTCTTAATGGTCAACCCCACTATTCTCATGCCCAGAAAGGAACGTTCATCACTGAGAGTTCGAGTTCAGAACTCTTTTTTTTTTTTGTTCCTATGGGTATTCTGTTCGCCGCGGTCGCGCTTTCATTTCTCTGTTTCTCATGATCCATAGGCTGCACACAGTGACCCTCCCTCTATGACCTCCGTCTCCCCCTCGGCCATATCTCACCTCCTCTCGTTCAACACTCACTCACTCACTCACTCGCTCACTCGCTCATTGGATTCACTGTGAGAAATTCCATCTCGAATCCTATTTTGACCCCCTTTTTTAAACACAAATCCATCTCTCCCTGACTAAAACTGACCCAAATTGAGGATAAACCCTTTAGATGTTCAGCACCCTAAAGCTGCTCCCATGCCAGTGCCCTCTCTGGCTGGATGTGTGGCACTGTTAAGAGACCATCCAAAGCCCCCCCACACACACACACACACACACACACACACACACACACACACACAGTGTTGTTTTCACAGTGTTGCTTCTCACCCACACGGAGCACTCCATATCCCTGGGAAACATGAGAAAAGACGGCCATTTTGTTATGCCCAAAGCCTTACTGCATTTTAATATTAGTCCGGTACGGCCACGCCGCACACCGCCAACAATAGCCCAGGCCGAGGAACTTCCCCCGTTTGTTGTTATTATTGTGACACATTAAACTCATAAAATGCATTCGGGGGCCGTGTTTGTGTGCAAATGTTAAGCATAGTTTTTGTTCGTTGTTTTTTCCCCCCAGATACAGTGGGCCCTTTTGTTTTTGACAGTTGTTGATAGAACGGACGATTACGAAACACAATTGAATCGACGCGCTGACGCACACAAACGCGCCCAAACATATAGGCCTCGATGTAATCACTGTGTCGCTCCGAGAATTTGAAGCGGCAGTTTGTGGTGACGAAGCGCTGAGGGAGAGATGTGTGTGTGCGTTGGAATGGAGACGCCTGTAATGGCCTGTGAAATACATCCAATGGCGGCGAGGCGATGACACAGCGTGGCCAGCTGAGGAAAGATCAATGTTGCCCTTCCACTTAATCAACCATAAGCACGCCGCTCATGCTTACTCTAAAAACTGCCCCCCCCCCCCCCTCCTCAACCCTGCCTGTTCACTTGATTAATATAACGTTGAGCAGAATTGACCTTTCATGATCGAATCCCACTGGCCCGCGGTAACGCGAAACATCAACAAACGGCACCCCCCCCCCCCGCCGAAGATACCAAATGTGGTCATTCTCAGACGCGGGGCGATGAAGGCCAGTTCCTGCGTCCTAACGAGACTCCCATTAGCCGGCCGTTCATCACAACCTCCCGTGTCTCTTTCAGCTGCCGGGAGGGCTGGCAGGGTCCCTTCTGCGATGAGTGCAAGAAGTATCCGTCCTGCAAGCACGGGACCTGCCAGCAGCCGTGGCAGTGCGACTGCCAGGAGGGCTGGGGAGGCCTGTTCTGTGACCAAGGTGCGTCTCTCCGCCGGCCCCACCTGCACAACGCAGATCGGCCTCCGGATCAGGAACTTGGGTCGGCGGTAGCTCAGTGGGTAGAGCGGGTTCGTCCCGCTTAACCGGAGGGTTGGCGGTTCGATCCCTGCCTCCGACCGTCCACACGTCGAACCCCACACATGTACTGATTACGTCTGCTAACTGTAGCATGGGTTGTTGTTGTTGTTTTTGTAACAACCCCCCCCCCCCCCCTTCCATTGCCTCCATCCTTGGCCACAGATTTGAACTTCTGCACACACCATCGGCCGTGCGTGAACGGGGCCACCTGCATGAACACGGGGCAGGGCAGTTACACCTGCACCTGTCTGCCTGGCTTCACGGGCGTCAACTGCGAGCTGGAGATGAAGGAGTGTGACAGCAACCCCTGCAGGAACGGAGGCCTATGCACAGTGAGTTGGCCGCGACGCTGGATCCGAACGTGACGGACAGCCACATCTCATCGTGAGATCGTCCCTTTTTATTCAGTCGCCCCTCTTCATCTTCGCCTTCTGTGTCCTTCCTCTTCGTCCCCACCGCAGAACCTGGACAACAGCTACACGTGCGCGTGCCTGTTGGGCTTCGAGGGCTCCCACTGCGAGCACAGCCTGCCCAAGTGCGGCGACGCGTCCTGCTTCCACGGCGGCCAGTGTCGCGAGAAGGACAACGGGCGGAGCTACGTGTGCGAGTGTCCCCACGGCTACACGGGCCTCAACTGCGAGAAGAGGGTGGACAAGTGCACGTCGCTTCCCTGCGCCAACGGTAGGTTACCCCCCCCTCCTTCCTCTTCCTCCTCCCTCCCACCCACGCGTGTGAACTTCTCCCTCGAACCCCCTTCTAACCCTGGAAGCGGTGTCCCGACAACAGGAATTGGTGGGGACTCGGCGTCTATTGTCCTGCGCGTAAACACCCGGCCCCTTTACACCAGTAGATTGTAGTGGCGGCTGCTGCTGCTGCTGCTGCTGCTGCTGCTGCTCCGGCCACTGGCAGTGGTTGTGGATGAAAGGGGGACAAATATCCTACGTGGCTCGATGTCTCTCGCTTTGTAAACAGGCCAGAGGAGTGGGATTGTTCTTGTGTGTGTCGGGGGGTGGGGGGGGGGGCGGGGTGAACAATGCGGCGCAGTGTTGACACCAGCGCTAGAGAGCTAGAGAGCACTGTTGGAGACCCCAGGTCGGGCGGGGGGTGGGGGGGGGGGCGCTTGTCGGGGAACACACATTTGGGAAGACTCGTGTCGCTGTGGTCGATGACCATTCACCCGAGTGCAGATGACGGCCCCTCGCTCCAATGACGGGGCTCCT
The DNA here is from genome assembly GCA_036785325.1 of Urophycis tenuis. Taxonomy (NCBI): domain Eukaryota; kingdom Metazoa; phylum Chordata; class Actinopteri; order Gadiformes; family Phycidae; genus Urophycis; species Urophycis tenuis. The sequence continues at coordinate 43,809 of JAXIVH010000649.1, forward strand.
TTTCAGTCCGAAGGCATCGTCGCCGTCCGCGCCCCTTAACGCTCCGCCTTGGTTCCCCCTGCAGGCGGCCGGTGCGTCATCCACAGCGGCGTGCGCGTGTGCAGCTGCCGGGCGGGCTTCACGGGCCAGCGCTGCGAGATCAACGTCAACGAGTGCGCCGACAGCCCCTGCCTCAACGGCGGCACCTGCCTGGACCACACCAACGACTACAAGTGCGCCTGCCCCCCGGGCTACGCCGGCCGCAACTGCGACCGTCTGCTGGACGAGTGCGCCCTGAGGCCCTGCGACAACGGCGGCGTCTGCACCGGCGGCGGCGGCGGCGGCGGGCCGGGCAAGCCCCCCGCCGCGTGCGTCTGCCCGCGGGGCTTCACGGGGTCCCGCTGCGAGTTCCCGAGCGACGGCGGTCAGGACGGCTTCCAGTGGGCGGCGGTGGCGCTGGCGGTGGGCCTGGTGGCGCTGCTGGTGCTGCTGTGCATGGTGGGCCTGGCCATGTGGCACGTGCACCGGCAGGCCCGGCAGGGCGCGGGCGGCGACACGGAGACCATGAACAACGTGTCCAACGTCCAGCGGGACAACCTGATCCCGGCGTCGCAGCTGAAAAACACCAACCAGAAGGTGGGCCTGGAGGTGGACTGCGGCGACTCGGAGAAGTCAAACTTTAACCATAAAAACTATCACTTGGACGCGTACGGCTCGAAGGCCAAGGAGTTCAAGGAGGACGCGTCGCCGGAGGAGAAAAGTCTTATTTATGACAAGTGTTTAGAAGAAAAAGTGCCATTGAGTAGAATGTACAGGTAAGAGGAAACTGCTTTTCGTTTTGTTTTTTTTAACTCTTTTATAAATGCCATTTGGGTCTGACTGACCGACTGAGAGCTAACGTAGCTGTAGAACTTGAGTCATGCCTGCAGTCGGACTGGAGGGTATGTTTTGCTTAGTGTGACATAGAGTGCTGTACATGCTCCAAGATTCAAGGCGTTCATTGTTTGAAACCTCAAAGCCAACCTCAAACACGTTTTTTTTATGAGTTATAAAATGAGAGACGGTGAATTTTTTTGTTCGCTCATAAAGCGCCGTAAAGCATCCCAAACACGAATCTAGGTCGTCACACGCATGTGAAGAAAAAAAAAATCCCTTTGATGAGATGGAAATTTTATTATTGCATGTCAACAATTGACTTCAATACACCCACATCAAAAAAAAAAATCACACTTAAAAAAAAACCCACATAACATTCGCGCCGCGGATTGTTTACGCTCCGACACGTTCTCTAACCTCCGCCCTGAGTCGCAGCGCCTAGCTGTGCCCCATGTGCTTCCAGTTTGTTTTAACACGGCGTGATTTGTGTTTGCAGCGAAAAGCCAGAGTGCAGGATATCAACGATATGCTCCCCCAGAGACTCCGTGTACCAATCGGTGTTTGTTATAGCAGAGGAGAGGCGGGAGTGCGTCATCGCCACCGAGGTAAGCTCCGAAGACCACGTCTTCATCTCCGCTTTTATAGCTCCGCTTTTATGGCGCGTCAGTACATTGCATGCACGCCATGCCTCACGTCTGAAGCCCGCTATGTATATATACGCGGCGGCCGTCTTTGTGTGTGTTATTGATGGGCCGGACGACGGTTCCTGCGTTTTTAAATGACGCGGACATTTTTTTTACAAGAGAAATGTGTCGGCGGAGGCCGGCTTTTTTGTGTGAATTATAGCATAAGGACCATTCGTTGACCTGATTTCTGGAAGTTAGGTTAAGTGTGAACCCTGTTTAAACTCTGTCAACTTTTGGGCCTGGAATGGTCTCAAACGCAAAAAAAGCGTCGTCAGTCCGGGTTCAAAGTGTTGTTTGAAACCGAGTCGACCAGCGTGGAGACTGAACACCGTCTCAAGATGAAATACCCTCGCATATTTTTAACCCACTTCCTGTGCTCTTCATCGTCAGGTATAAAGTGTCGGGGGGGGCAGTCGGCCGAAAGCTGGAGTGGGGGGAAGAAACACACAATCGAGTCAGAATACCACATTCTGGATTGTTTACAAGCGCGGAGAAGAAAGGCTGCCGAATGTTTGAGACAAACATGCTGCTCTGGAACACTTGAGAAGTGGAGAACTTGGCAGAACCCCCCGCGGCGCGCTCTGCAACACAAAAGCAAACCACATCAGAAGACTCTCTCTGCTGGGCCGTCACATCTATAGACATGTACAGACAAGAAGGTCATCTCCTTTGTGGGTGACGGTGACCTCGGGCCGTCCTGGACGCCCCGGCTGACTGACTGTTCTGACTTTTGGGGGTGGGGGGGGGGCGGCGTCAGTTCAAATAATGAATCACTCCTGGACGGCTGCAAGGAGACGGACAATTTAACCCCGATTGTAGTCGAACTGGCCTTGTGCGATAATCATCGAACCAATCAGACAGAGGTGCCGGCGACGATGGGAATCAAGTCTCCAGACTTTTGCTCCGGCCGGCTGCGCGTGCTATGCAAGACTCGGGGCGGAAAAACCCGGAACACTCGCCGGCCCCGTTGGAAAAAAGACACACACACAGAGAACCTTACAGACTCTTAGAGCAACCGACGTCTGGGAAATAATATCCATCAATCAAACAAACACGCGAAAACAAACGAACGATCAGACTCTTCAGTGCAACAGTAACGATTGTATGCAGTCCAAATTCACTAGAAGCCTTAAAAGAATGGGGGGGGGGGGGGGGGGGGTTGATGCTTAATTCGTGCCCTTGACTCTTCTTGGATCATTTGCACTACAAAAAACAGCGGGGTGAGGTTGGGGAAATATTTTTGAATCAACGGGGAATCGGAGGGGAAACCACAGAAGCGCAATAGTCAGTGCTGTGCCAGCAAGATCCAAGGAGAGAGGGATTCAAAATGGGGTTGTTTTTTTTATGCAACCCAACCTAAAACTATGAAGAGACTGAAAAAGAACAAGACTGTCACACCACTGCCTGCCTATCACAAAAAAATTAAAAATACAGAACCAATAATGTAATTTTTTTAAAGTGATGATTATTTGAAGAGTTTAATTTAAATATGAAAAAACTGCTCTTTATATGTTTTATAATTTTATTTTGTATATAATGCATATTTATAAGGACCAAACTTCTGAAGAATAAAACTTTAACTTCTTCGCAAACTGTTCTGAATTTGATGTTAGTGAATGAAAAAAGGAAATTATTTTTGAGGTGTTTTTAAATAATGAAATGCGTACAAACCACAATCGTCTGAGTCCTGTGTTTCTTGCAACCGAAGCAGAGTTATTAATGGGGAAGATGGATGGCTTCAAATATCTGGCTGTACTCAATATTTATGGAGTATTGGCCGACCTGTACAATTTCAACAGACTTCTGGACTATGAATTCCAGAAGGTTCCCTTGCATTTAGGCAACAATAACTCCGCCTTTCCACACTAAAAGCTTTCAGGTCTGACAGAACTCGTCTCCAGTATCATCGTTCTTTTAGAGTTTTTTTTTTTCCATTTTTCTTTCATAAGCCTCCAAACATCTCCACCCAAACGCTCTCTGATTCGGCCCTAAATTGGGTTGAAATTCAAATCAGTTTCCACGGATACCACCGCCTCAAGCTGGAAATGTTGAAACAAAGGCAGGCATGGGGCAAAGGGGAACGCCCCCACCCCTCACAAAGCACTTACACACGTGCGTGTGCGCACACACACACACACACACACACACACACATAAAACAGATGCCGTGGGGGAGCAAGAGGAGACCGCTTTGCCATAAAAACAGCGGCATATGCCAGGCCTCCCGCCCTGGGTACAATACACACACGCACACACACGGATCTCTCTTAAAAAATACACACACGCAAGACATGTACCCCCCACACACACACACACACCCCCACCCCCACCCCCACCCACCCGGCCCCTCCCCCACCGACTCCAACACCACCATCAACTGGCCGTCTCCGTGACACCATACCGGGTGGAGTGCTATATCTGACTGCCTCCAAGATGGGGCTGGGTGAGGCGGTGGAGGTGGGGGTAGGGGTGGGGGGGTCGGGGGTACGGAGGGGGGGGGGCTGGCACTATGTTATCGGAGGGAGGACAAACCAGATGGGCGAGTGCGCGCCCACTATCTATATAAAGAGACGTGGAGAAGCGTTGACCTTTGCACTTTTTTTTCCAGAAGCGTTTATTGACTTGTCAAAACAATACGGACTCTTCTTACGAGGGAGGCCGTTCGCTTCCCCCCCTCTTCCTCTCGTCCTCTCTGCGTGTTTGTTCTTCATTCCCCCATTGAGAAGACAGCATCGTTCCCTCCTTCTCTTTCATGTATTTCAAGTATTTTTAATGAGGTTGGAAATGGGACCGGCATGCTAGTTAGGATTCATGCGTTTCAGAGGGTGCCTCTGTTCTGTTCCCTACACAGACTTCCCTTGATGTTCTTCATCTTCTTCCTCCTTTTCTTCTTCTTCTTCTTCTGTGGTGTTTGTAACGGTTGGTTGGCTGTCCTCCTCACAGCGTGTCATCATCCTCATCAAAACCCGCCAGCCTGTGCATCACATTAACACGAGTCTGGCCGCAATCAGCGGCCAGCACTCAGACCAATCAAAGGGCCGGCAGAGAGTCCGGACGGCTCTGCCGTCACACGCATCCTGTTTGTCTGTTGGTCAAGGTATCCTCGTCCTAATACTGCACACACACACACACACACACACACACACACACACACGCACACGCACACGCACACGCACACACAAATACACACACAGGCAGACACATACATGCAGACATGCACATACTCACACACACACACAAACACATAGTCTTCTCACATAGACACAAAGACACACACACGCACACACACAGACACAAACACACAACACACGCACACACACACACACACATGCACACACACACACACGCACACACACAGACACACACACACGCACGCACACACACACACACGCACGCACACACACGCACGCACGCGCGCGTGCAGACACATAACAGGCGCAGCTATGAACACTTTGAGACCGGCGCGGAACAATAAAACTCAGCCCTCAGCCCCGTTACCTGACCAGGCGCGGGGAGCACCTGTTTCTTAATCCCCGGCATGTCTGCTCATAAACGTCACCACATTCCCAGGCACACGCTGAGGGCCCCACTCTTTGGCCCCCAGGTCTCCATCGCTTCGGCCAAGCGTTTTCATTGTGTTAAAAATCACAGCATCCTGTTTGTGACGCAGTGACATCACTTCCTATTTCCTCCCCGATTCAAAAATGCAGAACATGCCGGCACCGGCCAACAGGGTTTCTCACGCATCTCTCTCCGCGAGCTGCACTCGCTCGCACAGATGCCCTGGGTTTCCAGGAAACCCAGCGGCAAAACAAGCAAAATGGGGGAGACAAACGCGCTAATCAACACAATTTATTTTGTGGGAGAAACGCGCGGGGAGGGGGGGGGGCTCGCAAAATGGATGTCACTCCTCGGCAACCCGGAAACAGGGTTCTGTATCTAATCTCTCTCGTTATTACACCACCGGAGAAGTGTCAAAGGCCCTTCGGGAATAACAAAGCCGCACGGCTGTGTTCTTTGTCGCGGAGGCTGAGTTACCGCTTCGTTCTCGAGATGATGTTGAGATAGTCTTTTCACGGGGCATGAATGGCTGAGGAATGGGTGAACGCAAATGGGTGAAACAATAAAAAAAATGTAAAAAACGAGGATATTCCTTCATTGGGCTGTCAATTAATTCCTGCCTTACCAGAAATATGACACCGTCGTCAACAACATGTAATGATAACATGGAATGGTGTTTGAAACATGTATCCTGAGTCGTAAACAAAGCCCGATTCTGAACTTGCCTCTCTCTCTCTCTCTCTCTCTCTCTCTCTCTCTCTCTCTCTCTCTCTCTCTCTCTCTCTCTCTCTCTCTCTCTCTCTCTCTCTCTCTCTCTCTCTCTCTCTCCCTCTCTCTCTCTCCCTCCCCTCTGAACACACTGCAGTGAGGGCTGTCTCATTAAATTAACACTAGGTGTCAGTAAGCATCTCATCGGGGCTCAGTACCCACGATGACAACCACAGCTGTCTCCGGTAAGGACTTAGTAAACCGGTTTGGCGAACACCCCCGTGGCGCATGCCATTTCTCCACCCCAACCTTTGAACTCCGGAATCCTGGTTTATCCTGATTTATGTGGCACCGGATTCCGAAATTCCAATTTTTGACACATCGGACTGACGCTCCCAAGTAGATGGGATGAAAACGTATTTTGTGCGCTATGCGCGGACCTTTCTGCTATTCTGTTTATAGGCTGTCGTGCCGCCAGTCTGAGCCACGCGCTAAAACGTGATGTAGGAAGGAATGCCGAGGCCGCATGCCGCACAAATCTCGCCGTTTGTGATGCAGAAGTGGGGTGTTGTCTTTTCCCTTGAAATATTGGTCAGTCTTGAACACAACAAAACTAAAATAATGCTAGTAATAAGTCTACCATAACTTCTGTAGCACTAATGCATAGGCCTATAGTAATACAATAATTACTGATAAAAACAATACCAGAAATAATCCCACTCATACAAATAATAAGAATCTTCACCATCGTCGTCATCATCATCATCATCATCATCATCATCATCACCATTGTTTTAGTCGGCCCTTCGATGAACGAAAGGCATGTCATCTTCGGTAAACCGGTAGAGCGATGGTATGATTTCCACGCCATTTGAAGAATGAGGATGTGAATTTATAGCTTTCAGCTGTGAATACCAAGTATGCATTGTGCTTAGCTCAGCTCGCGGCTGGCCGGGCTCAGCCAGGCCTTCTGCCACAGCCCGGGGGGGAGAGACGTCAACAGGGAAACGCCGTGCAATACCGGAATACCTGGCATGATCTCAGAGGCATTCACAGGGTCTAAGTGCCATCATCAGGCCTCTTTCCAAAGCGAGATAACACCGTTATTTATAGATAATCTATGTATTGATTGGAGTTCTGTTATTGTACCTGATCCAGCCACACAGTGGGCTTCTGGCTCCTTTGCTTGTCACTGTCTTTAAAAATCCACTAGCACGGCTCCTAGCAGCCCACTGCTCCTATGTACCATAGGACGGGTCAAAATGCAGAGAACAAATTTCATTCCCATATCTAAAAAATACTGAGAATGACCAATAGAGACTGAAAGGTCCTCTCTTCTTCATGTTGAAAGAGTGGCTCAAGTTTAGTTCACCTTTGAGTTATAGCGGTAGTCAGACCTTAATAGCGTATCTTCAACATTATCAGGTTTATTGGTTTGCTGTATGTGGACCTAACAGTATGCAGTTTCTCTAAATCTGGACCAACCAAAATAGTTGCATTAATGTGCAGCCAATGTAGGCCTTGTCGTGCTTGAAGAATGCAAGGCCAATATGCATGATTGCAGTGATTGCAGTTGGCTGTAACCTTCATGCATGACTGCAATGTTTTGATTTTTTATTTTGACCCGATTGTTAAAAAATGGGTTGAAATTTGTTAAATTTAGAAGAACGAAAAACGATTACAACCCAGTATCAACAACCCTGTAATCATAATAATGCAACTATGTCTCAAATGTCACCTTCAATTCGAGATATCTGAAAATAAATGAACAGTATTGTGAGCCGCTTGATAAGGCCAAGGGCGGAGCGGCCCAAGTCTGATGCAATGTCTTGGCCTGTTGCTTGGAGCTTCGCCGTCCGTGAAAACATCGGCGAAGTTGCATCAGCCGGAGTGAAGCTTGTAGAGTGACAACATATTCTACCAATAAGATAATAGTATTGAATGAGCGACAATAATACGACCAATTGCTTTGCGGGACATCGGTCAGTTTAAGACTGCCTTCAAGCCAATCCCAGATCTAGTTTTGTTTGGATTGACTGCATATTTGGCTTTCTGGAGCCCGATTGGCTAAAGTGACATGAAGATCCACCCATTCCTCAATTCTATTGGTCATAGCCTGTGTTCAAGACACGCCCACTCGGGTTGCGGGTATAAATCAGCAAGCTCCAGAGCCTCCATGTCATCGAAGAAGCTGATCCGTAGACTGTAGATACATTAGCATTAGCTCAACGTCTCGCCAGCTTTCATTTGTCTAACATTTAGACATTTTTAACTCGAAACCTTTTCCTATAACGTAATCAACTGGCTGGCTCAAGTAGCTGGCCGAAGGCGCCATCGATTGATTTAGATTTGTTAAAAGCCAAAGGGCTATCATGGATAATTTTTAAGGCAGGTATGCGGCAGAACTAATGCACAGGCATGCATCGCGCAAAGCAAAACTCCCTCCGGCGCTCCATCCTCTCGACTGCCAAGCAGCCGGGCTCCAATACCGTCCGCGGTATACCCGTGAGCCAGCCTGTGCCTCTCCTCTTGGACCGGAGGAAGCCACTGTTGCCCAGCTAGTCTCCCATTTAATCTGAACGTCTTCCGCTCAACCGAGAGAAATGAAGCCTAAGGACGTCGTGGCCAGTAAGACCAGCCTCTGGGTCTTCGGGTACGGGTCGCTGGTGTGGAAGCCCGACTTCAAGTACAAGAGGAGCCTGGTCGGGCGTGTTCAGGGCTACAAGAGACGCTTCTGGCACGGAGATAACTTTCACCGTGGGAATGACGAGTTGGTGAGTTTTAATAAGTGTTTAATAGTGTTAAATTGGGTATTATTCGGTCAGAGATGGGTTTGGGACGTTGTGAATGTCGATTCGATGGTACCACACCCTGATGTACTTTCCATTGCCGTTCATTGACGCGAGCCAATTCTTTCTCTCTCCCTTCCTCCTCCCCTGCAGCCCGGAAGAGTGGTGACGCTGTTGGAGGATGATGACGTAAGTGAGCTGCTCTGCGGAGGCTGCAATGGAATCTGAACGGAAGTCTTGTCCATACAAACGCCTACCAACCTCATAGATGGTTAACCTCTCCTCCTCCTCCTCCTCTCTCCCCATTAGGCGAGCACCTGGGGCGTGGCCTTCGAGGTGACGGGCGCCCAGGTGGAGGAGTCCCTGAAGTACCTGAACCTGCGGGAGGCGGTCCGCGGCGGCTACATCACCCGGGCGGTGGACTTCTTCCCCGAGGGCGAGGCCACCGCCGTGACGGCGCTGGTGTACATCGCCACCGAGGACAACCCCCTGTACCTGGGGCCCGCCAGCCCCGAGGAGATCGGCGCCCAGATCGCCATGAGCAGCGGCAAGACCGGCCACAACCTCGAGTACCTCCTGCGCCTGGCCGAGTTCATGAGGCACAGCTGCCCGCACGTAGACGACCCCCACCTGTTCGCCATCGAGGCGGCGGCGTTGGCGTTCGTTCCCTACCTGTTGGCAGCCCAATGAGCTTGTGCCCCGTTGTCCTGCCCCCCCCCCCCCCCACTCACCACTGTAACCCTCGCGTTAAAAACCAAGTAGATTTGCGACACGATATACACTTCAGTCAGTTCACCTGACGTTTCCTCATATTTACGATGGTTGATGTATCCTTGTCGTCACGGTTGTGTGTGTGTGTCGAAGTCTTGCGTGTGTACTCCAAAGGAGGGTACATGTGATCAAATGTTGAAGAAAAGTTGTAATTTTATTTTATTTTTTTACACCATTTACTAACTATCACCAAGTGGTTTGTGCGACTGTAAATCACCATTTTTGTGCT
>JAXIVH010000649.1:58406-59591 GCA_036785325.1 Urophycis tenuis
CTTATGGCACGGCTGCAAACGCCTAGATGGACAATCAGCGACGGGGGATCACAGAGGGCAGAGCCAGGAGTGTGTGAGTGTGTCGGAAAAAAAATATAGCCTACGCAAATGGAAACCATCAGCCCCTAATCGGCTCCTCGGCCGCGGGAGGTGACGGAGGTCAGAACCGGCCCGGTCGGGACGAGGGCCCGGGGAGGTTCTGGTCATGACCCCCGCGACACGCCGTGGCCCGGTAGATGGGGGCGGTTCGGCGCGAGGAGCTGTGAGGCGCGCCCCGGTGATTCAAAGCATTCCCACTCCGTGAGTCATCCGGTCGGACTCCGCTTGGATCAGCTCTTTATTAGCGTACACCGTTTTAATGGGTGGGTTGGTGTGGGGTTCGTGTTTCATTAGAAAGCTATTCAGGAACATTGTTCTCAGTGAATTACAGGACTGAACCCCCGCTGACCCATCGGGCCTCAGTGGCGCTTGCGAAGGAAACGGCATAAGTGTGTAAGTGTGTGTGTGTGTGTGTGTGTGTGCGTGTGTGCGCGTGTGTGTGTTAGTCTAAAACACATCCAAGCAATGTTGTGGACACAGATTTGAACCCTCTGTCGTCACAGAGTGGACACACACACACCTGTCCCACCCACACACACTCACCTGTCCTACCCACCCACAAACACCTGTCCCACCTACGCACACTCACCTGTCCCACACACACACACACACACCTGTCCCCCACACACACACACCTGTCCCACCCCCACACTCACCTGTCCCACCCCCACACACAACTGTCCACCCCCACACACACACCTGTCCCAGCCCCACACACAACCTGTCCCCCCACACACACACACCACACACACACACACCACTCACCTGTCCCACACACACACACACACCTGTCCCACACACACACACACACTCACCTGTCCACCCACCCACACACACCTGTCCCACCCCACACACACCTGTCCTGCACACACACACACTCACCTGTCCCACCCCCACACACACACCCACACACACCTGTCCTGCACACACCACACACACACTCACCTGTCCCCACCCCCACACACACCACCCACACACACCTGTCCTGCACACACACACACACCTCACCTGTCCCACCCCCACACACACACCCACACACACCTGTCCTGCACACACACACACTCACCTGTCCCACCCCCCACACAC